>JAHWFP010232099.1:33713-49729 GCA_023313725.1 Lithobius niger | reverse complement strand
CTGGGGAGGACGATCAACCTTCCACGAAATAATAAAGGAAGTCAGACGCCCTGCCTTGGGAGGACATCAATCTTCCATTCAACAATGACGGAGCCCGATGTTCTGTTTCAGGAGGAAACGATCAGTCTCCTATTCTGTAAAGTAGTGAAATCAGATGGGAGGTTGACCTTAATTCACGAGGTGGTGGTGGCAAATAAGAAATACAGGTGCCAGGGAAAAAAATCAACTAGCTTTCTTGCTGAAGGACATCGCTATAATACTGAAAAATACAAAGAGGTCCCTGTTTCAAGCCCGACCTCAACCACCCCTGGCATTTTCCAGGCCCTGTGATGCCTCGGGCTCATGTGAATTGTTGCATGTAAAAGATTGTAGGAATTTCCGATTGGAATTGCCTAGCAAAATTGTCCCTCTCGTCTTCTGGTGTCATTGCTTCGGCTGGGATCGTGCCATACCTTTATAAAATGCTGGAGAATTAGCATGATCGGCATAATGAAGGTGGAAATTCAGGTCTTCACGGTGTTACAGCAACACTACTGAGATGTTAAGACAGTTACAGACTCCAATGAACGGTGTTTTTTTTTTTTCAATTTTGAAGAGCTGCACTTCCATTTTTAGGTCTGTTGGCTGCATTATAAACTCTTAAATGGAAATGTAATCTGTTTTAGGGTGGAAATGGGTCATGTTACCCGTAAAAGGATCACTCAATTGGATGTTAAAGGTTTCAGAGATTCTTGGTCACATCAGTTGCTTTTTTTTAATAGGTCAGTTATAGGATCGAACCAG
Organism: Lithobius niger; assembly: GCA_023313725.1. Taxonomy (NCBI): domain Eukaryota; kingdom Metazoa; phylum Arthropoda; class Chilopoda; order Lithobiomorpha; family Lithobiidae; genus Lithobius; species Lithobius niger. The sequence goes on along the minus strand of JAHWFP010232099.1, from coordinate 48,946 downwards.
CCTGCTGTTGGTTTCGAGGCCGCACCACCAAATCATGTTGTTCAAAATTCCCGCTGATGCTTCACAAAGTTCGAATAGGGCTTTTTCCCCTTGCTTCTTCTGGAATAAGCTTTGGGAGTCAAAAGCAAACTGACCTGGACGAACCATTATCGTTTGCTCCATTGAAGAACCCAAAATTCTCCGCAAAATAATACACAATATACGTCCACGACAATGAAAAAATAGTAACCGAAGCTGTGTAAGCTGTGTAGACAGGGTTTCTTATACCTTGCTGCGTGTAGGAGCTCAACGATCATCTTTCCTCGCAAACCAGGTTTCTGTAATTTTTTAACTTTTGATGTCAGCGTCACCTACTGCATTTTACACATCTGTACCATTATTTCTAAATAACTGAAAAAAGATTGTGCATTTATCTTGTTTAGGTAACTAAAAACAAAAAAAAATTGGTTCTCGGGCCTTTTTCCTAAGAAATTTGTGTGAGCGGGTGGAATTTTATTTATTTATTTTTCGGCTTTGTTTCCTTTATAATTTTAGGGATGTAATTTTTATTTTGTTAGAGGAAAGAACACTGTACCTCATAATCTGATTACCATGTGTCCGTAAAGCAATTTAATGAGAAGAATGTTAAATTTTATGTTTTCATGCCTCACCCTAAGGTTCATTTTTGATCTGTAACTGCTGTTTTTGCTGCATCTTTTCTTTTGATTTCAGCGGGAAAAAAAGGTGCGGCGAAGCCTGAGAACCAACTTTTTTTAATCACTTTAGACAACAGCAATTAAGATTAAATTAATACTTGCCGAGGTTAAACTTATTTCCAGGAATGCCATTTTTTCTAGGCTTTTTGTGAAGTTTTCATAACCACACGGAGCTTTTTGACAGGACCCTTTTTATGGCAGCCTCTAAACAAGAATAAGCAGCTGAAGAGGCTTATTACCATAATTTTTCACACATCACTGAACAGAGAAATATTTACAAACATAATTTGTGTGTCAGTTCCTTTTTAATTTGTTACAATACCGTAACTAAAATGCTGCTTAACAGACTGAGTGGATTAATGTGTACAAAATGTTTTTTTCCTTTTAGGGATGTAACTTAAAGACGTTTTTATTTACACCACTGTATATTTTCTGTTACATTTTCCCCGACTACTGTATGGTCTTGCGTATAAGCCACACTTTTTTCGAATATTTTTGTCCCAGAATCAACTTGCGGTTTATATGCAGACATGATGATAATTACGCGGTTTATCTGAAGACATGACGATAATTACGCGAAGTTTGACCAATTTTGACATCCAAATACACCGTTTTAACAATTTTTTCTCCAGCTTTCCAACGGCGCAAACTAGCCATAACCATAGCCAAACTAGCCATAACCGCTTTATTCATTTATATATAAAAAAAATTGTCATTGTCATCAGACAAAATCCGACAAATCACGTAATTTGTTGTAGATTTTCACCTAAAAACACACATTTCATCAGCCAATCTTATATTCTGATGATTGATCAGACAATTTACAGACTAATACCAGATACTTTGGTAGATTTTCCATGTATTCGACCTGGCATCGTCATGCATGGCAGGAAACATTTTCTAGTTGACGAAAGTGGTGTAAATATTAACAACAACGAACAGTACTATAATGAAAAAATAAGTCCCTTCCTACAAAAAAGGCGAGTCAGAGAAATCAAACATTCACGAGCTGGGGCCGGAAAGAGAAAGTAAAAAAACTTCCAGGTCAAACTGTCAAATTAAAAACAGAAAATTGCCGGCCCTCAACCGAGCTGGTTAAATTTTCTTTCTATTGCCTAAACAGAAATGGACATAACCTGTAAATTTGTGCATTTCTTTTCCAGAATTCTGTTTCTTCCTAGAGGTTTTTAGTTGTTCAGAGCCGGCCAGATGTGTAACCTGAGTGAGCATGTGCATACCCCTCCTTTAAAAGCAACAGGGCAAAAATGCTGCCATCTTTTTCCTCTCAATAAGTCATGGTGGTGGCTCACGAGGGGAGGTAGGGTGGGTGCAGGTAATGCATATTTCCATATAGACAACAGAAACAAACTTTAGCCGGCGAGGGACCAGCAATTTCCTATTTCTATATGCTGTTCAGAAATATATATTACCTTTAAATTTTTACATTTACAGTAAACCTCGGCAGTGGTCATCACCTTGACGGGCACCCTAGGGTTAAGAGCTGGCACCCCCGGAGTCACAGACTCCTTGAACGCAAAAGTTACGTTTTAAGACAAAATTTTTTGAAGTCAAGTTGAGTTACTGCCATCAAGATCGGCTAGCTAGGGTCGAGGGAACTGTATGTCATGAAGCTGCCTGAAGATGTGATGTGACGATGCGTTATTTGGTCTGGCGTTGATTCTTGACGGTCTTGAGGATTTCGAATTTCTTTCATTCCGTGTTCTGCCGTTTTGTTACGGCGCAGAAACAAGGTGGGTTACGTTGAGGAGCAGAGGGCCAGGTTCTTCCCGATGATTGTAGCACAGTATGTCAGGGAGACCGGTGTCGTGGTGTCGTTGAAGATGGGTTATGACAGGTTTAGTGGCGGATGGTGGCCCTTTCGTTAAAGGGGTGACCAGCTGGACGATGCCATGTGATTCGATGGGTGAAAATAGGCTGACGAAAGGGGTGAAGGTCGAGAGATTAAGAATGGCTGTTCTTGGTGATGCAAACAGCAGTGCCTTCCCTCAGTAAATTTACCGGTTGTTGAGGAGTTGATTGTGAGGGTAAGGCCGAGTAGTATTCTTGGTGATCCGGCAGACCTTTGGCCTGTGGTCTTTCCTTGTGGCCGTGGTGTTATGGAGAAAGGCATGGCAACACCACGACTGACGGTGGTGAGTGCTCGTCTTCCCTGGCGTGAAGATGTTGCATCTTTGGGCGGAGACTCAAAGATGAGGACGGAAGATCGAAACGGGTGATGAATGTCCACGTTGGTCTTGGTTTCTTTTCGTTGGTGAGGAGTCAGGCTGTTGGCTGTGCTTGAGTGTTGGGATGAATGGGATGGAGTGGGCTCCAAACGGGGGCTGGAACAAAAGAGCCATTGCCTCGTTAAGGAGGCTTGTTCTAGTGACGAAAGATGTTTCCTTGAACCGATGACGGTTGGTCGGGAAGTTGATGGGCAGGTCACCGAGACTGGAGTGGAATGAAAAGGATGGAGTTGGCTCCAAATGATGCTGGAACGAAAGAGCTGTGGCCCCGTTGAGGAGACTTGACTTCGGGACGAAAGAAGTTCCCATGACCCGATGAAAGTTGGACAGGGAGTCAACGGATGGGTTGCTGAGACTGGTGCGGAACGAAAGAGACGGAGTGATCTCAGAAAGAAGCTGGAACGAAGCCATGTTGAGGAGGCTTGGCTTAGTGAAGCAAGAGGTTTTTCTGAACCGATGAAGATTGAACGGGAAATTAATGCATGACAAGTCACTGAAATCGCTGTTGGTTGAGATCATGGAGGTGCCAATGAGAATTGCTTAATGAATGGGTGAAACGCACTGAGATTAACGGAGTGGTGGAGGTTAGGGTATACTTGGAGAATAGGCAGCCACGTGGAGATGCCAGGAGAAAAAAAGACTGTTGAGGTGGTGAAATCTGAACAAAAGAGGGCGTGATGGGCTGATGACAACGTTGGGAGGACAGATGATTAGCAGACTGACGAAAGGGGTTTTCTACAGAACGATGCAGTTGAAAGAACGGCAGCGTTTGCGAAGGGTTTTTCCCGAGGGACGGTCGTGACATGTGGACTGAAAGGTCAACGAAAGGGCCAAAAGAGGATTGGACCACCATGGATCTCCTGTTTAAGAAATCAACATGAAGATGAAACGAGAGTTATAGCTAAACCATTCATGCATTGGACTTAAGAATTTCAAATCGTCTGAAAGGTTTGACGGCTAGGTGCGTTCAGTGATGTTGGAAAAGGAATCGAGGCACCACTTGTTCTTGACAAAGGGAGGGGAGCAATGATGCTTGCGAAATGGCTTGACTTGAAGATGTGGCTGTTGCCAGCCAAGGAAGTGGATTTGTTGCGGGTAATGGTGAAAGCCATGTTGTGTGTTGCTTGCAGTGGAAACATCAAAAACTGTTCACGAGCACGTAAACTTGGTCCATCGAGAGAAATTTATTTGCAGGAGTCATGAGCGGTGCTGGTGATGAGCTGCATTGGTGGTGAGAAGAACCGGACGAAAGACTCCTCTGCTTTGGAATGCGAAGGTGAAGAAGGGTGTGCTTATTGCTAGTAGCAAAAAGGTCCATTCGGCCCGATCCATGAGCTTGAGAGCTTGGTTCATCGGGAGGGTTTGACCACTGAGTGCCGCAGAAGGTGCTAGCTGGAGGAACTGGATTAAAGGTCTGGAAGAGCTTCAGTCGAAGGCCGTGAGCGCATGTGCTTCGTGCCAGCTTTCTGAGATTTGGCTTGTTGCTGAAGTTTGAAGTTAGCTTACTAGGTGAACGAGAGGTCAGCCTGGAGATCGTGAGGATCGGGGGTTGAGTTCACAACCTGGCCGCACGGAACAGGAGACGTGTTGAACAATTTCACAGTAATGCTTATGGAGCCGATGGAGGGACAGATGTGATGCACAGTGAGAGAAGATCGGGTGGAAGTAAAACGCTGATCCCTGAAGAAAAAGCAGAGCCATGCGAGGATATAGAAGATGAACACATGGGGTGATCTCGGCAAGAGGCGGATGAAGGCCCACACGGTCCGGAAGCAAGACGAAAGCCCAGTGTCACGAGGCATGGGTGTTGAAGATCAAGAGCGGCTGCTGGAAGTCAACAGGCGACGTGTGTGGTTTTGCGTGGCTTTGTTGAGAGTTGTGCATTAGGCTGTTGCAAAACATCTGTAATGGGGAAGCGTGGGTCTTGTGATGCAGCTTATCGACTGTCGAAAAGTTTAGGTGTCCATGTTCTTTGAAGTCTTTTCGTCATAAACAGACTTGTCAATAGAGCTGACGGTGTGTATGCCGAACCTGAGGTGAGACAAAAAGCGGCCTCTCAGCAGACAACTACATGTTGCGGAGGACGTGAATGAGTTTTCTTGAAGCAGGACAAAAACTAGGGTTCGGTGGAAGACTCCTGTCGATTACAGACGAAAGACTTATGGGTGCAGTCGATGAGCGGTTTCTGAAAAAGTTGCCCGGCTAGAACGCCGGCAACGAAAACCACTCTGGAGATGAAAGTGTTGAATGGAGAACTCTTGACCATTGTGGCGGCGAGAAAACCTTCCAACAGGCCTGCCTTGGCAGTTCGGTGGGTTCGAGCAAAGGTTGGTGGTAATGGAAGCCGAGGCTGAAGAGCAGCATTTTCGGAACGCCAATTGATTCAGTCGGTGAACTACAACGGAGTCTTCTAATTGGAGATGACCTTTGCGTTGACTTTACCTTAAGCATTCGTGGAATGAAAGGGACGTCCAATCCGACCATAATGACGGGTGAGGCCGTATGTGAGCCTTGTCAGTTGTTGTTAGCTTTGCATTCAGCCTTCTGTGACTGTTAGAGATGGTCTTGTGGATTGACGTTAGCTTTGGTTTAGGCCTGTTGTGGTGGAACGAAAGGGGAGATGTGATGTGGTCATGCTGGCGAGCTGAGGTCGCATGAAGGTCTTGCTTGTCGTTTTGTGCTTTTAAGCCTTTCGAGAAGAAATGAATGGGAGATTCAAGACGGCCCTGAAGACAGAAATGAGTGTTGGTTGCTTTACTGAAAAGACAAAATAGGGTGGATTCAAAGAGGTCTTGATAGCGACAAAGGCTGCTTGGAGACTTGCTAGGCTTCGGTTACTTAGCTTGAAGCTTGAACAAGGACGAAAGATAAATTCTAGGGGGCCATAGTAAGCGTGGAGGCCGCAGCAAAGAGTAGCTAGTACGTCAGGGTCTTGCCTATTTTTGTTGGCTGAATTCTAAGCCTTTCGTGATGAGATGAAAGGTAGATCCAAGGCGGCAACAACGAAAGGAGGCAGCTGCATGAGGGTCTTTCTTGTATTCGTTGGCTGTACTAATGGAATCAGTGCCGCAGGAGCAGGCGAAAGGAGCCGGCGTGGTCGAAGGGGCAGACTGCCAGAGATCAGGCATAATGCCGACGACAACATCAGGGCAAGGTTAATTTGCAATGTTATTCTTAACCACAGCATAATCCGGCAGCAGTGGTAATTCGTTGTTTACGTGATCCAGGGAAAAAAAACAAATGCAGCGATAGAACAAGCTTTATCTGGGATATGCATTGTGTTCTCCAAAAGAAAAACGAAGATTTGATTTGCAGAGGTCGTAGTGTTATGGAAATACAACTGCATCAACAGATCTAGCCTGATCCGGGATATGTATTGTTTTCCAGTGACAGGAGCAAGCATTATGATTACTTGTTTCCTTAAACTTGTTCGTTGGTATAGAAGAGGTCAGTATGGTGAAGGCAGAGGCTAAAAAAGAAGATTCCGTTCGAGCGCCGAAGCACTCGCGCCCGGTGCTTCAAAGGCGGCGAGATCCAACAGCGTCTGTCGTTGAATGGCATAGGCAGCATATCTGCATCCCTTTTGCGTTAAAGGGAACGTTCTTCGCATGGGAAGAGGACTCGGTGCAGAAAAACTCAAGGTAGATGGCGCCAACATCCAGTTGCTGAAACTAGAAGGTGGGTGGCAGTCGGCAGAGGGAAAAGCCGCCCAAAACAGAGAGAGCGAGCGCCGGCGACGAACATCCAGAAGTGTAACGAATCAGCAGTGGCAGGCCGACGCCGGCCGAAGGTCCAAAGAAGAGCAGGTCGAACAACGGTCTTACCCAATTGGTGGCCAAAGATCGTGAAATGGAATTATGCTTGTGTAAAATAGGGAAAAATAAGAAGCGAGTCTACACTGTGGAGCGCTAGGAAAAAAGATGGCAGCCTTTTGAGTCTGTTGATTTCAAAGGCTGGGTGCACGCGTGCGCACTCGGGTTAGGCAGCTGGCCGGCTCTAAACAACTAAAAACCTCTAGGAAGAGGCAGATTCTGGAAAGGAATGCAGAAATTTACAGATAATGCATATACCGAACGGCGTATACAAAAAACTTTGTCAAGTTTGTAAAGCCTACGTTGCCACCCCCCCCCCCCCCCCAAAAAAAAACGTAAGGCCTAGGTCTCATCTCATGTGAAGTATACACAGCCATTATTTCCAAGTCAGGCAAGTCGTGATATTTGACATCTCAGACTAGAATGAAACTTTTTTGTTGGGGCTCCGTATGCGTGAAATGAATGTTAAACAAGGCTCACAAAAGCTAACGGCATCCACGGCATTGCTGTGAGGTTATTGCTGGTTACAGCCACCCTGACATTTTGCTTATATAAAATTGACCCGATCCAATTCGACCACCACACACACACTGTCAAATGTAAGTTATAGAAATCTCGGGCCCGCAGCACAATTTCAGTCCTTCATTTTCGTTTATTTTATCTTTTCCTTTATGATGGCTTGTTGCCGTTCTTTTGCGGCTTTTGTTCGTGCGATCATCCTTTCGCCTGCTGCAGTCTCCAGTGCAATCCCCCTCCACGGTTCTCGCGCATAATTACGATTTTAATTAAATCATTATTATTAAACCACACAAATTTTATCTACTAATTCGGTTTGAATTAATTAACTGAAAATAAAAGCAATATTTTTTGCACAATCCAGCATGCAAAAAGCTTTGTGGTTGCTGCAGGCGAGATTCGTAGATATGAAAACCATGTGCATTACGCGTGTAGCAGCATGAATGAGGAGAAACAGGGAGGGGTTATGGAGGGGGACCGCACTAGACATGTGGAAGGAAGATGGTATGCGAAAGCCATGAAGATGTAACAAACCAACAGATAAAGAAAAAACATTTTAAATGTCAGACATTGTATTGGCTCGCATATAAGCCACAATTTTTTGGAAATATTTTGTCCAAAAAAAGGAACCTGTGGTGACGATAATTTCGCTAAATATTGACTGATTTTGACTTTAAAAACACCATTTTTAACATTTTTTTCGCTAGCTTTCCAATGATGCAACCCACAAGTCCCTAGCATCAACCATTCTGAATTAATTTCTAAAAAACATTTAACTTAAATATTTGAAGAAACATGGCCGCCAAACGAATATGAAAAATTGCAGTTCACTTTTAACTTTAACAGGACCCGTGTTTAGTTACAAGATTAGGCCAAACAAAGAAAAAATGGTTTGGTTTGCGTTACCCGACCGACCCTAAACTTTTTTTCCGTTTAAGGGAAAAAAATCCCCGTCCCTATTTTGACGTGCCATCCTACGATACAAAAATGGTTCAAATGCTTCCTGGAAAGGAAAAATATTGCTCTGTTAACATGAATGTATCTTTGTTGCATAAAAAAATATTAAATTATAATTTTTGATGTAAAGACTTTCTGATTTAGTAAAAAAAAAAAGCACAAAAAAAAGAAAGGTTTTCCGACCGACCTTATTTTTTTTTAACTGCACAACGCAAACCAAACAATTTTTTTTTTGTTTGGCCTTAAGAGTCCGTCTGTTGATTAATTAATATCAACGTTTAAATCACATCTTTGAGGGTCATGATTTGTGCAGAAACGTTTGGCCTGCGTGCACTTTATTTATTTTTGGGTAACGTCTTTTTTTCTGGGCGCAGCTTACATGCAAGCCAATACGGTAAGTTTCAGGAGTCTCAGGCCATGGAAAAAAAAAAGTTTCGTTTCTTGGGCATTTTTTTCCAACCCAAAAAGTCACCTGGTGACCAGACTTTTTTTTTTTTTTTTATTTCGGTTGAAAACTAAGTAACCCAGTATCTCAAATTGGTTCTTTCTGTTCAGATTAGGGTACTGAATTTCTAAATTATTTCAAACTACAACTAAACCTGGTGGTAGTAGGATAACGTACGTGCAAGAAAAACACAAATTTCTCTCTCACAAATTTCTGTTAAGTAACCCTTTGCGGGTCATTTCTTTTATTTAGCTGAAAAAAAAGGTACCAGGCAAGGCCTGAGAACCAAGAATTTTTTTTTTCTGCGGCCTTATTTAGTTAGTTTTGTTGCCACACCACAGCAAATGTCAATATGGCTTCGGGATGATACCAGACATGTGATGTGAAGTGTGGTAAGCAGTCAGCACATAGGCCTCTATAGGTGGAGACTTTTAGTCACATTTTTCCCGGGGCCTTGCAAGGAAGTACAATATATTTTTATCCATTTTACCCTTGGAAAATGAGACTAAAAGTCTCCACCACAAGCATAAAAATGCAAGAATCTAAAAAAAAAGCAGGAAGATTTATTCATAACGCCATGAAAATCTGAAGAGCGCACAGCTTTTCACCACTGGGTAGAAAAACTTTTTGCCACCTTGGATTTGAAACCACAACTTGCGACTGAACTTTTTATCAGTTCAGGAGGTAGGCAACTTTAAAGGTCACGGCGTAGATTTCAAAAAAAGCACTGTAGTATAAAACTCGCCAACTTCATGGCTACATCAAGACTGAACCACTCGGATTCAACTTGGAATGCATTCTACCCTTAAAACTGTTGGTTTATATGCATAACCTAACAGCATTCTAAAAGTACGCTAATGTTGTATTAAACTAAATTTAAGGTTGAAAAACTGCTAAAATCATGAGTGTGCCACCAAATAAACACCGTTTATACTGAAAGTGTAGCTTCACAGTATAGCAAGTGATGCCTCAAACTTTGGTACTCGTTATTAAGGGTTGCAAGAACTAAGGATGTGTAATTTCCGCGATAATACTAGGCCCAATTTTGTTGCGATTAAGTTGCTATTTTGCAGGATTTCAGTGCAATTTTGCGGTGATGGATACGGCAATCGAATTTGATAATGGAATCCCCTTGGCTCGTATAGGCCTACTGATAAAATTTATAACAAATATACCAATGGAGCACGAAATTATGATTGCACAACATGGTTGCATGGTAACAGAAATACGCACCATGTACGTGGCTGATGATGATCAACTGCTCACTTACGGCAACCTTGTGCCAACAGCATTGTTTGGTGCAGATTCACCTGAGTACTGCTTCGGTAATAACTGCTACAGGAATTATGTTCCAGTAGCAAGTTGTCATTTATTTTGGCAGGTTTTTCATTTAATTTTTTTCATGAAAACTAAAGCAATTTCGTGGTAAATTTCGTGCTATTTTTAGAAATTTGCTGCATTTATGACATTTACTGAAGTTTGCGACAATTACGGCCATGCAAAAAAAATTGTTGGGTTTACGGGCGAGGTTGCAAATTGAAGAACCAGGCACCCAAGTATTTTATTTTATTTAACTGCCCACATATCTTTGACATGTACCTAGCTCAAAGCTGAAAGTATGCAGTTAACCTAAAAAAGCCCATTTTGTTGGCCCACTGCCTGGCCGGCTAAAAATGGTTTCTTTTGCCAAGGAAAACATACTTAACCTAATAATTTTAGCACTACATTGATCCCCAATGTCGTTCCCTGGAGGTTTTTGCCTGCTTGCAAGCCCAAACTGCGCATGTGCGGCGCAGCCCTCCTCTATAAAAGCGAGAGCGCGCACGCTTCCGTCATTTATTTCCCTCTCAATGTGTCAGGCGGTGACTCGAGAGGGAAGGAAGGGCGGGTTTTAGTAAGTATGTTTTCCTCGGCACCATTTTTAGCCGGTCAGCCAGTAGTCCAGCAAAATGGACTTTCTTATTGCACTGGAAAACATCTTAACCTGATAATTTTAGCAATCAGGAGACCTTGTCAAAGTTAGGTGCCGGGCACCGCCTTGATGGACACCCTGGGTTGCAAGCAGGCCTCCCCAAAAGACTTAATTTAGTACTTTATTCAGAACATTAGTGATGAAACAGGAATTTTGGTCTCTTTCGTGGTATTTGGTGGTTTTTATGAAGGGTCTTGCTTCCTTCTATGGATGGCTTGATCCCTTCATAGATTGGCTTGCTTCCATCATGGGATGGCTTGCTTCTGCTTCGTTCTGAGTGCTTAAGGGGGCTTGACCACTGTCCTGACTGCGACGATTGGTTCCAGTCGGTGTAATCCCTTTTCTTCTCTTGACATGTCCCTCAAGTAGTGCGAGGTGAAAGTTGATGAGTTGCACTATGATGCTGCTGCGAGGATCTTTTCGATCGAAGTGGCGTTGTGGTGGGACCACGATGTGGAGACTGCTCTTACTTCGTGTGTTGTTACTCACATGCTACTGCTCGTACTGCCATGCTTGTCATAGGCTGCTTCAATAGTCTTCCTAATCCAACGTGATACCATTGCTGCGAGGTTTCGCCAGATTGAGAGTCTGTAGGGAGGAAGAGTTGATTCCTTTCTTTCCGTATATCTTCGTGTTGAGTTTGAGTTAAGTAGAAACGTAACGCTCGGATTGGGCATAATAATCGATCGGGTTTGTCGCCGAGAATGGTTGAAAGAGCAGGAAAGGTTATTGGTTTTGGAAGTTCGGTTGGTTTTTGTGTTTTCGCTCGGAAGCTTGCTCTTGGATACAATATAACTGAGGAGTACTTTGGTCCAAAGATGCAATAGGCTGGATCGGATGATAAAGCTTGTATTTCGGAGCAGCGTAGGCAGGCTGCCAGAGTCACGAGAAAGACAGTTTTGCGGGTCATTAGGTGTAGGGAGCTATCTTGCATTGGCTCGTAAGGTTCTTCCATTAGGGATTGAAGCACAATTCAGTGACAGATCCCAGTCGGTTACTGTTCGTCTCGTTGTTGGTCATTCGTTCTCGAATGAACGGAGTAATGCAGAAATTCGGTAGTCTTCGAGAAGTTTTGTTTATTTGCTGCTTTGAAGATGGAGTTTAATGTTGAACGGTAGACGAGAATCGTTGAGACTTTGAGTTTGTCAATGTTGAAAAGGTCATTGAAAAATGGCAGGTCAGGTAGAGAGGAGGGGGTCGATTGGATTAACTTTCCTTGTGATACACCAATGAATCCATCTGTTCCAGCGGCTGTCATACATTCAGTTTATGGAGTCTCTGGTTGCTTTTGAGGCGATGCGTTCGGCCTCTTCTCGATGAATTCCAGCCTTTTTGAGGAGTTTGACGATAGTAGCCACCCGTAAAGGTTTAGATTCAGAAGGTTTGGGTGGAGCTTGGACCCTTGTTTCTGTTGTGAGCATCAGACTTCTTGGAGTGTCGACTATTAGATTTAGGAGGCTGGGGAACCATGGTGCTGATGGACACAGGGGCGCGATCAGGAGGAAGAGGCCCTAAGTTTCCTCTATTTTTTGAAGGACCTGCGGAAGTAGCTTGAATGGTGGGTATGCGTATAGTTTTTGCCATGGCAACGTCAGGGCAACGACAGCTAATGCCTTTTCGTCCGGGATCAGACTGATGTAATGGGGAAGTCTGACATTGTGCTTCGTGGTGAATAGATCTATCATTGGTGTGCCCCTGATGTTGAAGAGATATTCGCAAGTGGATTTCTTGAGGCTCCATTCGTCTGTCAGTGGCTTTCGGCGAGACAGAGTCTGCAATCATATTTCTGTTAACTGGTATATGAAGTGAAAGTAGGGTGACATTGTTTCGGATGCAGAAGTTGAAGATCTCTGAGGTTATCCTTGTGTTAACAGACGATATTTCGTTCCTCCTTCCCTTCGGATGTAGGCTAGGTCTGTTGTGTTGTCAGCTTGGACTTGTATTACCTGATCTTGAATGTGAGACCGAAAGTGTTCTAGAGCAAGCTAGATTGCTCGAAGTTCGACAATGTTGATATGGTCCTCGTTGTTCGACGGCCAGCGGCCTGAGGCTTCCAGGTTGTCCATGTGGGCTTCCCAGCCTTCGTTGGACGCATCGGTGAAGAGGAGTCGATGGGGGTGGTGGCTCGTGTAGAGGTACTGTTTTTGCCAGGCTTGTGATGTCTGACCACCATAGAAGGCATTCGTGAGGGAAGTCTCTGTCCCAGGGTCTTTTCTGGTCCGGTTGAGCTTGGTAATCTGACCAGCAGTCAATTTGGGTATGAGGTTCGCCACTGCATCCATCTTTCCGATAAGGAAGTTCAATTCTCGGAGTGAAAGGCAGGTTTGCTTTCGGAATTGTCGAATGTGTTGTGTCTTGTATTCGTTCTAACGATGGAGAGATTCTTGTAGATTGTAGATTGAACGAGGCACCTAGAAAGGTGAAGGACAGTGCCGGGGTTAGGCGAGATTTGGCGTGGTTTACTCCGAATCCCAGCTGATTGTTGATTGTTTGGTCTCGATTGTGTTCCAGACAAAAGGGGTCTTGGATGTTGAGTGCCCAGTTGTAGAGGTACGCATCCGCCTGGATTTGTTGTTGATGTAATGACGCTTTCGGTCGTAGACTCGTAGATGAAGCGGAAATAATGACTTGTAGCTGGTTGCAGGGGTACATGAAGGTATGCGTCTTCTAAATCGATTGACTGTCCAATATTTTTGTTTGAATGATTGGCGGATTGACTCCAAAGTTTCCATTTTGAAATGGTCGTTGGCGATTAGCTTGTTCAGTGGTTTGAGGTTGAAAATCAGCCGAAGGCCTCCCGTTTTTTTCGGTCGAATGAAGATCATGCTGTAAAAACCCGATCCCGGGTTTTGGTATTCTTTGATGGTTTTTTTTTCACCAAGAGTTATGCAATTTCGGATGAAAGCGTTTCTGATACTGGCGATGTGAAGTCCCATGGTGGGAGGCAGAGAGAGGGGGTTTTGAAAGAAAAGTCAGACGAAAGCCGTGTTCGATTATAGAAAGGATTTGTGTTCAGGGTTAATTTTCGCTAGGCTGGGAGGAAAAGCCGGAGTCTCGCGCCGACTGGGAAGTCGCTGGGATGAAAGGCGTTATTGTTGTCCTCTCCGAAAGGAGCTTATGCGCCCTGGTGACGACTAGCGGCTACGGCGATCCAGGGTAGAAGCGTGTTTGTGCTGGTTTCTTTGGCCGAAGCGGGAGCGTGATCCTTGGTCCGTCCAAAAGGACTGGGGCTGCTTGGTTTGCTGAAAGGAGTTTTCGTTATTTCTGCTTCCGGCCAGGGGGCGCTTTTGGTTTGTTCCAGTCTTCTGTCGGCTGTCTGATAGCGAGAGGTTTGTTCTTTTAGAACGGGCGGTTGGTTGACTGGTTTCGTTGCGGTTTTGGCTTCCTGGAGATACAAGGTGTGGTGCAAGAAATGGAATTAATCCTCGAAAGAATGTTTCAGACTGATGGATTGGCTGGTTCCGTAGTCGGTTCCAGGTGTGCAGAATATGCCAGAACGCTAGAACGAGATTCGCGGGAAATTTCAGAGAACTGTGGAAATTCACAGAAAAATGACTTGCTTACATAGTGAAAAGCTGTGGAAATTTGAAAAATCTACAGGAAAATTTTGTGGGAAATTTTGTCCAATAAGAATTTTATGCACCCCTGGTCGGTTCCTAGTCGAGTCGTTTAGGTTGTTTGCCGTCTTCAGAGCTATTTCTTGTAAGAGCAGGGTGTTATTGAAGACAGCTCTTGTAGCCCAGTTTAACGAATGGTAGGTGGCGAAACTGGCTTTCTGAAAGAGCTGTGAGATGAGGGATAAGATGTTTCGGATCTTAAGGGCTGGCATCGGGCAAAAGCTTCTCACAGAGGGCGTTAATACGTCGGCCTACGAAGCGGCACGGAGACTCATGCGTAAACATTTATTATTTTCGAAAAGGACGAAAGACGTAACCTCGGCTTTCTTCGGGATTGAGAGGGCAGTGGCGAAATCCAACTTCACTTCAGCGCATTCTGTATAAGTGTCAAAATTGCGAGGATTTGTTGCGCCATCGCCGAAAGGGGGGAAAGAAACTTGTTTCATGTCCGAAGCGTGGAGCCGGTGGTTCCTTATCGAGTATTAAAGGTTCTCCTTTCCCAAGTCAGGAGCCCTCATTTCGGAGGAGGCAGGTGAGGAGGGTGGTAGACTGGCCGAGAAGGTTGCTTGGCGTCCCGATCTCAAAGGGCGAAGCCAAAACTAGTTTTCAATTCTGTTAAATAATGAGAGCGTCGGCCAACTGTGATGGTTTATATAAAAAGCAGTCGGGAACCGTATCTTCAACGGTCTTGAGCAAAGCCGCATTAGGAATCGTCAGATCATCGCCATTTTCGTCGGCGAAATGAATGCCACAAAATAAATCGTTAGGCTTACTTGAATTACTTTGAAACGCTGTTGATTCACTTCGATCTTGGAAATTACTCATTACGCTCACTTTCAAAAACATGATACTGTCAGTATCTTGCAAATTTTTGATTGTATTTCAACAATCTTCATCAGGCAGGGTCAAGAAAATTGAGTCTTCTGGTTACATTTTCGTCTGCTTGCTTCAAAAGAAAAGAACGTCCACCTTC
>JAHWFP010232099.1:0-33313 GCA_023313725.1 Lithobius niger | reverse complement strand
GAAGGTGGACGTTCTTTTCTTTTGAAGCAAGCAGACGAAAATGTAACCAGAAGACTCAATTTTCTTGACCCTGCCTGATGAAAATGTTGAAATACAATCGAAAATTTGCAAGATATTGACAGTATCCTGTTTTTGAAAGTGAGCATAATGAGTAATTTCCAAGATCGAAGTGAAATGAATGCGTTTCTGGGGCAAAAGGGGAGGCTGAGCTGGAATCTGTGGTGAAGTATTCTGTACCGGAGCCGCCATGGCGGGGGTAGGGTTGTCAGAAGGGCTTGGACCTCTTTGTTGAGCGGGTGAAAGCTGAGAAAAACGCTTTCGGCTTTTGTAACTAGCGGTAGACGCTACCCATTTTTGAGTGTGAGCTCTTCGGACAGTTGACGTACAAGATGGGGAGGCATCGGATTTTCTTTCGTGTGTTTTCGAATGGCAAACTTGACGATCAAGTTGACTTTCACTCTGGGTCACACTTTGGCATTTTCATGACGAATTGGAAGAAAGATCCAATGGCGAGTTTGGATTTGGCGGGGGTTGAAGCGATGCAGCAGCCCGACAATAATTCCTTTTCGCTTGACGATAGGATTCCTAAGCAGATTGGAGATCCTTTTCGAAATCCGAAAGGGCTGGAGATTCATGGACCGGGGTCCGTTGGCCAGCTTCCATCTGGGACTCTTCGATGTTTGGATCCCAAGGGGCAGGAACGGCGTCGGGAGCAAGGTCAAGGGCAGAGAACCATCTGTCGCGGAGGACGAAAGCACGAGCAGGAGCACGAGAGAGAGAGCAGCGTTCGAAGCAGCAGCTTTGAGAGTGGTGGCCATCTTCAGCTTGAGTAAAATCCAAATTCTGGACAAAAGGAGGGAAACTGGTAAACGAGGTGACGCGAGGCAACCTCTGGAGGAAAATGAATGACGAAAGCGTGCGCACTCACCCGATAGAGGGGGGCTGCGCCGCACAGGCTCAGTGTTTGCTTGCAAGCAGGCGGTTACATGCAGTCAAGAAACCTCCAGGGAAATGACATTGAGGATCAATGTAATACTAAAATTATCAGGTTAAGATGTTTTCCAGGGGAATAATAAAGTATAATATTCTGCTAATACGTATGCTATTTATGTCATCTAGTATTAAAAATATTTTAGTTTTTGCCAAATAACTTCTTAGTGGTTTGAGATAGAAGTTTGAAATTTACACCATTGAAAATCTCGTTTCGAGCCGGTTAAATTTAATAGCCTACTGGGATGTCAAAAACGGTAACAATTTGGCGACAATATGATTTTTAGCGGGTGTAGCCTACCAAGATTGAGGGGGGGGGATTGAGGCTTAACGGCGCGTCGACAACTTGGTCATTAGCGCCAACCTCAGTCACAGTGCAGTGGTCCGGGTTGCCACTGCACCACACATTACAGACATGTTATTCAAACCAAGATTGAGAAAAAAAAATGTGACCCACGATAATTTAAGGCACCCTGTAAACCAAACAATTAACTTTGAACGGCCTAATTGGGTGTTTTTGATTCAGTTAGTGATCGTTTACCTAGGCTACCACTTCAAGAATAATTTTATAACTCATTTAGAGAAAATGTCCATCGCAATAAAAAACTCACAGATTATCGTATCATATTTTTTTCTGACTTATTTATTGAGTAAACTAAGGTAATTTGCATTATAAAGATGACAAATTACTGGCATTGTACACTTTCGTTGACGTTCGTAGTGACATCTTGTGGTTTGAGCAGCCTTATTTGTTTTATAATTTTATTTTTCCACTGTAGGCCAAGCAGCCACTGTAGGCTTCAGCCATGTGTTTTTTTTTTAATAAAATAACATTAATTCGGTTATTCCAGCCTCAAAATTTGTTTTATCGAAATATTATTGATTATTGCAATAATTTTAAAACTTTCAGGCTAACAATTTTTTTGTATCGTGCTACCCCCACTTATGAATTTAAGGACTTGTAATTTCCGCGATAATACTAGGCCCGATTTTGTGGTGAGTTTTGTTGCGATGAACGTGCTATTTTGTGGGATTTCGGTGCAATTTTGCGAAGATAGATACGCCAGCTGAATTCGATGACGGCATCCCCTTGGCTCGTAGCCTATATTGACAAAATTTAGGTAAAAAAAATTTCAACGGAGCACAAAATAATGGGTACACAATTACAGCCCAACGCGTACAAGCTGATGATTATCAACAGCTCACTATGGCAAACTTGTGCCAACAGCATTGTATGGTACAAATTCATCTGAGTATTGCTTCGATGATACCTGCTAGCGGAATTTTGTTCCAGTAGCTAGTTGTCAATTAAACTGGCATGTTTTTCATTAAATTTATTTCATGAAGAATAAAGCAGTTGTGTGGTAAAATTTGTGCCATTTTTAGAAATGTGTGGCATTTTGCGACAATTAAAAAGGTGTTTTGCTTCAGTTAGTGATTGTTTATGCAGGCCTACCACTTCTAGAATAAATTTCATAACTTATTTGGAGAAAATGTTGCGAAATTTGCGATTTTGCACAATCACAGAAAGTACATGTAACTGACTTGCGGGGAGAAAAATCTTAGTTTTTAAAGCGTAAATGCAGTCAGTAGACTACGGGTTAAGGACTTACCCATCAGCACATACAACATACTTTCCGCTGGGAAACGGTGGCACTGCTGGAACAAACTAGCCAAGTTACAAACCGCTGCAAGAATATATCATGGAGTCTGTCCATTTTTAACAGCAACTTCTAACATTTCAAATGGCAATCTCAAAATATTTCTTTCAAGTTTTTTGTGAATGGTTAGAAGGGGAAAGGGGGAGGGGGGGTGAGTTATAGCTGTAGGAGAATCAAACTTTTTTGTTTGGTAATTGAGTATTTTACTAAATCCGTTCCGATACCAATACTGGATCAGGTCGGTTACCGAGATTTGTGGTACCAGAATTGGCAACATTTGCTGAAATATCGATAACCCTGGAACCGTTCTAGATAACGACGTGTGGTTTGTTGCATTTTGCTCAGGGAGTCACTAAGTAGGCTATCTTGCTAGCTGTATTTTAACTGTGGGTTACTATTTTAATTATTTTTTACTTTAATAATTACTGGACTTTTAAAAAAAACTACACTATTCATAACAAATTTGGGAGTAAATTTTGTATAGGCCTATCGATGTTGGTAAAAGTTTTAAAAATTAAAATTGGAGCGTAGGGGTGGCGCGATAATCGATAATTTGATAATATCGCGATAAAGATTCTCGTCGATTATTGTATCCCACTTTCTCTGGTTTATCGAGTTACCGTGATAAACGGTTTTATCTTGGAAACCGCAATAGCTAGAAACAAGCGGTTTGCGGCGTTGCGTGCAGAATTACAAGAGCTCTCCAGCCAAGTGTACAATACTGTCGCTAGCCACATAAGGTGATTGGAGAGTTAGTTTAATGGAAACAATATTTAAGCATTAAGTAGCAGCACAACTACCAAATTGTTTTTACATGGTCAGGAAGCAATGGATAATGTAATGGGCGGCACATGCATTTTTGTGTCTATACTGGCCAAAGTGCCACACAATTCAAATTTGTGAAGGTTGCACTGTAGGCATCAGCCTAGGTTTTTTTAAATAACAAAATTAAAATGTTTCTTTCAGCCTCAAAATTTGTTTTATGGAGATATTATCGATTATCGCTATAATTAAAAAAAAAAAACTATCGGAATAAAAAATTTTTGTGTCGTGCTGTCCCTACTGGAGCGGTGTCGGATCGGTAAAGTTGGTACTGGTGCAGTGTTACACTTTACTTACCGGCCGTTGATAGTGACGTCAAAAAGTTACTTTGCACCTGCACAGGTTAGCTAGTACCGTTCAATGCCACAACTTCCCCCAGAAGCAGAATATTTTCAGCCAGTCTCCGACAAGCGTTTTACAAACAAAAAAATGGTCTGCGGGGAGAGGGAGGGTAAAGGTGGGGTTTTGCATTATGCAGAATTCTCATTTAGGCTCATTTCAGTTCATAGGCTAAGTTTCTTGCAACAACCTTTTCCAAGACTCGTTGGCACTTGTTTTTAGCTAAATAACTTGAGAACGACCCAACCAGTCGTCTTAAAAATAGTGCCATTCAAAAGCTCTCGAAAAATGATTCAAGGGGCATATTTGAACGTCAAATTCGATTAATTTTTGGCGAAATTATCGCTAAACAAAGACCACAAAAGATAAACATAGAACAAATTGCACTGCAAGAAAGCTAGCCATACTGTGACGTAGCATCACCCGTCGCTCTGATTCTGCTACAGGGAACCACACAATGCAACACCAAAAACAAACACACACAATCTCACAACAAGGAAATTAGTTCAAAATTTCCTCAAATTTCACCAACTTTGAAATTTTAGTTCAAAATTTCCTCAAATTTTCGACAGTTTGTATGGAGGAGAATGTAACGTCTCCCTGCTGTCTGCTTCAGGACTATTTTGAGGTATTTCCGGTGTCTTGGCTCACATCAGACTGGTTGTTTACATTCGAATCGCGCCGTGGCCTTGGGCTTCGATGTTGGTCAGGTCGGTGGCCATGGCCTCGGCCTTCGATATTGATCGGGTGGTAGCTGTGGCCTTGGTGTTTGTTGTTGCAGGGTTCCCACTCATATGAAAATGAATATCCCTGACTTATTTCTTTAAATATCCTTGACCAAAACACTCGCACTTTTTTTTTTTTTTTTCAATTACAGTGTGTCAACTGCTGATTCTGCAGGCCAGGCACCATAACTACATCTGGATGGCAGCTGCAAATTTTCATATTTTTTTTTTTTAATAGGACAAGAAGGTAGCAGCAAAGCGCGAATGGAACTTATGTGAGATTAAATGGTTCATTCTAAAAATGAAATTCTAAATATAAAATACAAAAACGGTTCATAAAATAGACGATTTTAAAAAGAAAACGGTTCATTCTAAAAACGAATATTCCCGACTGTCACCAACGTTTCACCAATTTTCCATGACTTTCCCTGACCGTATTTCGTATCCCTCAATGGGTCCAACAAACCAGACCCACGCTGACCCCCACAACGACACGAGGGAGAAAATAAAGACGATTTGTGGGGGGGGGGGTCAAGACTATAGGGATGGGTCGGTAACCGAAACCGATTCGGATTTTGTGTCGGTCTTTCGTACGGTGTTCGAAAAATCAAAGATTGATTTTGTTGTTTTTAATTTCTTAAGCGCTAATGACCTAGCTGTCAACGCGCCATCAATCCTCAATTTCTTAAGGGAAGATGCTACTCTAAAAAACTGAAAATTTGGCCAAAATTGTGATTTTTTTAAATTGTCATATAAGACTCATATTTGTTATTTGTGATGTGTTCCCTACCAGAATCCAAGGAATTATTTGTGAAAGAGGGTTATATTATTTTTAAGAAATATTTTTATGAGCCGGTGTAAAAATAAAAACGTATAAAACTCTGCATAAAATGAAAAAAACTTTTCTCTTTGCAAGCGTTTTTCTCAATGCTAAGTCTACGCGTTACATACTTACTAGGAAAATCAACTGTTTCTAAAGTATTGCTCCTTTCGGCTTGATATTTTTTGGAGGGGTGGGGTACATAGCCTACCAAACGATAAGACCATTTGAGTGGGGGTGAGGCATGAGCAAGGTTAATAAAAAAATTAATAAAGTAAAATATTATCAAATTTAATATTGTAATGCTTAGATATTACATAAATTTATAAATTTGGCTGGGCCCACATGAATATATTGGTCTTATTGCGTTGCCTGACATATTAGGTAAAACCTAAGTGCGTAAGATTTTCTGTAAATGAATTAGGAGAAGTAGGTTTGATTTCCCAATGAACTACAGTATTACAAATGACTTCGATTCATAATTTTTTTTTAGTATGGTTTTATGCCCCAAGTAGATACACCAAGTCATAAATCTCTTAAACCACTTTAACGTATTTTTTGGTTTTTGAGTAGCACCTCCCCTTAATAATTATCATTTTGTACGTATAATTCACAGCAAAACTCCCAGTCATTTAAAAAGAACATAGTAAAGGGAAATGGTGCCACAGCCTGGTCAATGGTGCTGCTGTTAAGTTAAAGCAGATAGTTAGAAGCTAGTAATACTACTGTAGCAAGAAAAAAACTACAAATATTTGAAATATCTGGTTGGGGTGGAGGGTGGCAAAAACCGATACTGAAACCGCAGTTTTGTGGGCATGAAAACCGAAACCAGAACCAAAGTCAAAAAAATGAAACCGGCCCATCCGTACAAGACTATCCCAGACTTCCCATGTCTATCTCACTTCATGAACATCCAAGCACCGTCCACACATGCAATCCAATACCTCGTGAGGGCAGACCTCCACACAAGCCTTGCAACCGAATGGAAACAGGACGACCAACATTGAAGGCCACCACCACCGCACAATTTGAATGTAAACAACCAGACTGATGTGAGCCGTGACACCGGAAAAACGTCAAAATAGGCCTGAAGAAGACAGTTGGGAGGCATGTTTCATTCTCTTCCACGCAAACTGTCAACAACTTGCGGAAATTGTGGACTAATTTCCTTCTTGTGAACGTGAGATTGTGCGCGTTTGTTTTTGGTGTTGGATTTTCTGAATGCTCACAGTACGACGAGTTTAAGTATTTTTATACTTGTGCATGGTTTAAATTTAAATTTTATTAAGTCATGGTGGACAAAACAAGATTTGTGCCAACAGGGGGTATGGTCAACTAAGCCTAACGTACCTTGAATTGACACGAGAACCGATATATACTCGTTTACTACACGTTCGCAAAAAAAAAGTCTTAACTGTAATCTTAATCTACAAATCTAAAATACCGCTAACATACAATGCATGGTTTTATAAAACAAGGGTAAAAATACCACAGGAGCTGCATATGAACAAGTTCAAGCTAAGCAGCAAATGTTCACTGTTGCTAAATTACAGAGACTTGTTACGCAATCACACTAAGTGCACGGTAGTCACAATAAAACTTACGTCGACTCGGGACGCTACAGATTCACCTGTGGGTGCGCGACACGTGCAAGTTAAGGTAGCTTTTCAGCGCAAAAGCAGTACCGCAGTATTCGCAAGCAAAAGGCTTAATAGTAGCGTGTTTAGGCAGATGCATTTGTAGATGGTTCTGTTGCGCGAACGCTGCCCCGCAGTGGTCGCATTTATAAGGTTTTACTGTAGTATGCTTAGGAGCATGCATTTGTAAATGGTTTTCTTGGGCGAACGTAGCACGGCAGAACTGGCATTTATAGGGTTTAACGGTGCTATGCTTGGGTGCGTGCATCTGCAAGTGGCTCTCCTGCGCGAACGCCGCACCGCAGAATTCGCACTTGAAAGGCTTGATGGTAGTGTGCTTCGGAAGATGCATCTGTAGATAACTTTCCCTCGCGAACGCGGCGTAGCACAGCTCGCATTTATACGGCTTGATCGTTGTGTGTTTTGGGGTGTGCATTTGTAGGTAGCTCTCCTGCGCGAACGACGCGCCGCAGTGGTCGCACTTATAGGGCTTTATCGATGTGTGAGCGGGAGTATGCATTTGTAAGTGACTCTTCTGTGCAAACCCAACACCACAATACTCACACTTGTAGGGTTTGACTACAGTGTGTATCAAAGCATGGAGTTGCAAATAGGTTTCTTGCGCGAATACAGCACCACATTGGTCGCACTTACACGATTTCTCTCCTGTATGTTGTTGTGCATTAGTGTGTGCATTTGTGTGTGCGTTTGTATGCGCGTTCGGGTGCACATTCGTGTGCATCGACGTGGGGGGCTCAATGGTGGGGAACTTGCAAAAATCAATTTTGGATTGAAAAAGAGGTGGTTTGCACCACCTTTCCCGTGTTAAAATTAAATCCGACAGTCTAAGTCTTATGATGATAACATTTAAGTGTAAAAAAGGGACTACTTTGTAATTAAATCCATCATTATTAGTCCAGCAATATGTAGCTTATCAATTGTACGGCCTGTTAAGGTGCACCAGCGTCGAACCCCAACCACTCTTTCGCAGATCAGCCCGAGCTTTTGTTGTGGTGTGTAGACTTACCAGCAGTCCACACACAAATGTCAAAACGAACAGGTCGCCTTATCAACCAGATTGTCTCGATTCCCAGATAACTACACCTTCTCAGCTCGAGTTTGCGTTTCGGCGCTCAACTTCAGTCCAAATTCGTATTTTCAACGCCTTTCGATCACTTTGTGCACGTCCCGAAAGTGGCTGTGCCGCAATAAACTTCAATAAAGCACAGCGCACTGCGTTTTTGGCGGCAGAAAACCGTTGTTTGCAGAAAACCAAGATGGCGCTTGACAAACAGGAAGGAGTAGCCGAAAAATAATTTGACCATCGTATCGAGGAACGTTGCCTACTAGCGCCATCTTTGAATTGAGGATTTTTCGTTTTGAAACGTAAATCTGCTAGGACAAAGCATTGAAGATACGATAATGCGGAGGAACGGGCATATTTGCAAAAAGTCTTCCGTTGATATTTAGTTATCTTGTTTTGCGCACGTACTGTACAATGGTTCACTTTACTTCTTTTGTTTACCTTTCTGCCGGACCAGCAATTATTAGCCCTGTGGTCAAGATAAGGCTGGTAATTTGGGTACTGGTAATTAAAGAGGGATTAAAGTGGCGACGTCGTTCTAAAAAAAATATTGAGTTGTTGCTGATTAAGACTTGAGCCTTTTCTAGCCACTGAAGTGGCTCAGTCTGGGTTCAAGGAAATTCACTCCACTACTGACGCAACCTTGGCCTAGGGCGCGTTTACGCAACGACAATTTTCTCGCTTACTAGCTTTTACTTGGTTAATACTAACAGTACCTTCGTAAACGACCGAACAGAGCGAACAGAACACCACTATTAGAGACAGTTGGGGAGGCCACATGTCTCAACCATTTAATTCTATTCTTTTTAATGTTAGCAGGAACAAATGAACATGTTGTTAGGAAGTGTTTCTTTATTGCTCATGGTATGTGCTAGACGTCACATTGTTGCACTCGTTTCCATTAGTGGAACTGAACTGCCGCAAGTGTTTAATTTTAAATATTTTGAACATATCATAACTGATTCTCTCCACGATGATACGTGCACCAAGTATAAGACTGTCGACGTGGATGTGTTTGCAAAGCTGTTTTTAGCATGTTGTGCCATGTGTGGTGACTCGCCGTGGTTGAGGTATACCAAGACATTTATCACAACAGTGTCAAGAGATTTCTTGATGTTCCTCATGTTTCGCATAGCCGCCAGTTGTATTGCAGCAGGAGTGTCACCTTTAGAGGTTGTGTTGGGTGGGCACTTCGTGCAGTGGCATCGAAATCTGCTTTCGCATGATAAGACAGTGGGAACGGTTTGTCTGCTGCAAGAATGATATACTACCTTAGAAGAGCTCGTGCTCAATACTGCAGACCCAGGTGTCGTTTCATGGACAGATCTCAAACGCTATTTAGAATAGAATAAAGTAGACGGTGCCGAGCCAGGGCTAAAACAATGGTGCTCAACCCCCCCCCCCCCCATCCCCCACCCCACAAAAAAAAAGCGAAAACCAGAGGGAACACATTAAGACCCCTTGTCCAGTCGTGCTATGAAAAAGTTAAGACTGGTGGCAGCTACGACGTAAGGCGACAGAGAATTCCAAAGGGGCACAACACTTTCAGAAAAAAAGCGATGCCTGATGTTTAATTTTGAATGGTTACCAAGGAGCTTCAGGTTGTGACTCCTGGTGTTGAAAAGACCGTGACAGAAGAAGACTGCAGGTTCGACATCGATGAGACCGTTAAGAATTTGGAAGGTAAGTATAATGTCTCCACGGCTTTGCCGAGAAACAGCCTAAGAGAGTTGGAGGTAGTTTAGGCGGTTCTGGTAAGGTAGGTTACGTAGAGGTCTGCAGAGCTTAGCTAGACGTCGCTGGCAGGCCTCAATATGGGAAAAGAAAGTCGTAACAAGGTTTAGCGACATGGGAACAATACTCAAGGACAGGTCGGAGAAAAGTTTTAAAAATAATAACAAAAAGTTTAGAATAAAGTCTAGAGAAAAATTTCAGAATATAATGGGCTTTTCCGACTACTTTGTGACAAAATCGGCATGATGTTGAAACTTAAGACAATTATCGACAAGAATTCCAAGATCATGATGTTGAGTCTTAGGAGAGATATTTTTTGTTGGATGTGGTAGGAATTGCAGGGGTTATTGTGACCAAAGTGCATCACAACACATTTATCAGGATCAAATTGTAGATCGTTAGCATAGGTCCAGGCCACCACGTGATTGAGGTCATGTTGGAGAGATTCGGAGAGAAAGTATGGAGCAAAAAGTTTGAAATCATCAGCATCATTTTTCATTATCTCAAAGAAGATAATTGTAGGGAGATCACACATGAAGATATTAAAAAGTAAAGGTCCAAGTACAAAACCTTGGGGGACACCAGAGGTAACTGGAGTCCGACTGCTGGGAGGACCGTGAAGGCAAATACGTTAGCGACGATTGTATAAATAAGAGTGCAGCCAGGAAATCAAAGGGAAACCAAGGGTGAAAAGTTTGGTAATAAGCTTGGCATGTGATATGGAATCAAGGAAGATGATGTCGCATGGGACACTGTAGTCAATATATAGTGTGATGGAGTTGTATGTGCAAAGCAGGTTGCTGGGGCAAGAGCGTCTAGGAAGGAAACCATGTTGTGTGGGAGAGAGGATGATGAGGTCATAACTTTTAAGAAGATCACTATGAACGAATCTTTCTAAGATTTTGGAAGCAACAGGTAGAAAACTGATAGGCCGATAGTTAGTGACTTCGTGTAAGGAATCACTTCTATGTGTTGGAGTGATGTTTGCATCCTTCCAGCTAGTGGAGACGGTACAAGTCCGGATGGAGGTGCAAAAAATTATGTAGAGTAAGAGAGCGAGAGTAGCTGCACAGTTCTTTAGGAAAACTGGTGAGATACCGTCTGGGCCCCAAGAAGAATCATCCCAAGTGCAAGAAGTGCAGATTCAACTTGGGTGATATTAAAAGAGATTTTTCGCGAATTGCACGTGGAAGGAAAGAATTTATTATTACTTGGATTGGTTCACAAGGCGCTATTACAGTTTACTGTGATTTTCTCCAGTCAAATGTCTCTTCGTTCTGTATTTGTATTTTTTGTTCTGGCTCTTAATCCTCAACTGGATGAAATAAAGTTTATTATTATTCAAGTATCAGCTACGTTTGATGCTTACGTTGGGTCAACCCGCCTAATCGTAGGAGTCGGAGGGATTTTGGAACGCTATTTTTATCACCGTGATGGGTTGAGAATTACGTTACTGGTGCGGCTCAATTCAAAATATTCTACATTTATTGCAAAGATCTGGTAGTATGTCCAGACTGCTGACCCATCCTACAGTGTCTCTTCAACCGTCTCCAATATTACCCACTGAGGAACCTGACACACTGCCTCAACACTTGCCAAAACTTGAAGATGAGGAATTACTCAGAAACCACCCCCATAGACTCTGTAAAGTGTAAACAGGGCAGGGTGTGGGCCCTAATTATAAGGTATTCCAGACATTTAGACTGCTGAAAGTACCGTTTTTGAGGCTTTTTTTTTGGCTTCATCCCCAGTTCCTTGAAAGGTCTTGAAAAATTCATGCTACCCCCTCATTTTCATTTTTTCTTCTAACCTCTACCTCCTATCCTACGACCCGCACAGGATATTCCACCTTTCTCTCCTCTTTCCAACCAAGATTCGCTTGATAGCATCCTCTCCTCTGCCCCTAATTCTTCTCTGCCAACACATACTTGAACGTCTCCTCACTATCCACAAGCCCCAATTGTCGAATTCTCATCTTCACCTCTAGCCGCCCATAAATACTCCAGTCGTCTTGATCAGTCCTGCCCTTGCCCTGAACGGCAAAACACCTCCTCCCCCATCACAATGTAAAACTTGTCCCATTCCAGTCTTGTTCTTATCCCTGTATGTACCCAGAGACAACTTCCTATCCGTATTCTTTCGTATCAGCTTCGTACCAACCTTAACAGCCCCCTTCGTCCACCCCATATGGAATTTTCTTTCTTCCCTTCCTCCTGACGAAATGATTGTACGAGTCCGATCCACCATTCATGTCTCACAGCTTCCGAACCACACCATTTTCGGGCAAATCTCTCACCTTCCTGTCAATGCCTAGTTTTTCAGTCGCCTCTATCACCTCAAATTCAGAACATCCCATTTTTCTTCTAGCAACTTCACACGCAGAAAACCTATTGGTACTCCACAAGCAAACATAGCCCATTGGACCACCACCCCTTCCACAAAATACAAGCTAGTTTATAGTTTATATTTCCCTACATCGCCAACGCTTACACAATCCCTTCTTTTCCACCACTTTCCGTTCCATATTCCTAATTATCAGCCGATCCTCCATTATCCCACGCAAAGTCTCTTCTCCCTGCCAAAACTACAGAAACCAGACTTCTCAATGTTACTCTGCACTCATACCCACTCCCCACTTCATACAAACTCCCAGGAGTTTTGCCAATAACTCCATTGCTTCTGTTAAGAACCCACATCATCTAAGAAAGTCAGCGGCGGGATCGTATGACAATCTTAACCAACTTGAATCCCAACTCCGTATTAACCAGTCTCCTCTCTAACCACTTCAGGTACACCTTAAACAGCAATAGGCACATAGGACAGCGTGCTAAAATACCGTCTAATTCTCCACCCACTCTGAATCAGCCCATTCCCAATTCATCTAAGGCAAGAACCAACAAGGTCCTCATAATCAGCTGGAAAACCCTTCTAACCCCACCTCCCTTAGCTCATTTGAAAATATCCTCCTTAACCAAATCATATGCCTCCACAATATCAAGGAACGCCGCCCATACTCTCTTACCCGATCATATCAGTCGTGTGTAATGATAAAATGTTATCCTCGACCTTTCTCCCCATTATGCACTTATTCTGACAATTCCTAATTTCCTTGACTCTTCCACTCCTGTCTCAGACGATTAGTCATAATCCCCATGAATATCTTACAAACAGACTAATAATCGCAACATGCCGCAAGTTTACTTAGTCTCATGGTTCTTTCCTTTACCGTATGAATCAGTCTGACCAAAACCTTCTACCAAATTTCCTCCAAGCCCCCTCCCTCTGCCATCCTATTCCTCGTACATATCCCTCCCTCTCCCACTCTAATCTACTTCTTTCCTAACTACCTACTCCTTTCAAGTGTACTCCCGTCATCCCATCTTCTCCCATCGCTTTCCCTACTTTCATTGCATCAATACCTCTAACTTCCCCACAAATAAGGCTCTCTGAATTCCTTCACCTCATATTCCCTCCCACCCTCATCATAACCTGCTCTTCTCTTCCGCCTCACCACAAATTCCCCTCAAATGCTCCATAAATATTATCCCAATTTCCTCAAACCTTCTCCCTGCCTAGCATCAGGAGTCTCCTTTCCTTGCCCCTTCTATCTCTTCTCTATCACTGTACCTGTCTTTCACATATCTCCAAAACCTCACTCCAGACTCTATTCCTCCTCTGCACCCTCCCTTGGCAACCTCTGATTAGTCTCGAATTTTCCAGCCAACTACCTCTCATGCCACTTCATTCAAAGCCACTCATTCCACATCATAGCAACATCACTTTCTTTCCCCACTATCCAGCATTCTCCTCCATTCCATACTCGCCCTCTTCCCATCTTCGATAGCCTGTTTCACCTCCTCGTCTCACCGACCCTTCCCCACTCACTCCTGACAAAAATATCTACTACCTGAAGGAAATTCTCTTCCCAAGTGCCTGTTCCTCCTCCCACCTGTCCAATCTCTTCTCCACCTCTTTCCAAAACCCCTCAAGCTTCTGAAGATCCCCAAGGTTTTCTCTCCACTTGCTGTCAGTTACTACAGTTATTGTTCTAACCCGCTCATAACCAGCAGGCAGTACAGTTCATTGACCCCTGCCATGGCCTGACAGAGACTTGCCAGGTGAGAACAAGGGGGAGTCGTTTGATAACATACTATTGTGGACTGCCTAATGGTTCTAACTCACTCACGCTGCCTTGAAAATATACGAAACGTTTGTTACAGAGAAGCTAAAACTTGTAACCACTCCAGTGGCTGTAGTCGTATGGAAGGTTTTGCCCAGTAATTGCCAATACTGAAAACCTTTAGCTTCGTTTTTCTTTGTTTGATGTTTACCCTCTATCGCAAAAGTCATCTAATCGGCACGTACCATTTCTCAAGCAAAAAAACAGAGTGCAAGATCATCGGCACGCGCAAGCATGCAAGTACAGCCCATTGGTTAGCATCGTTATCTCCAGTCCAAGAGAATGCCGGTTTGAATCCTACGACTGACACAAGTAACATAATAGCACTTTAAAAAAAAGCTACCTAGCTAATTCGTGCAGTAGAGGATTAAATTTGCAGAAATTTGAATGCCCTTAGCAAACCCTAATTTAAATCACTTAAAATTCTTTAAAGCACAATAAAATAACTGTTTGCTACATCGACTAAAGAGTTTCTGTAGTAGTGATCGAGCGGATCCACACACTGATTTGCCAAAAAAAAAACATTGAATGTACAAACTGTAATCAATGGGAGGGGCACATTTTACCGGGTTGGTGTTGGATACTTATCCCTCCCCCTCCATTGTGTAGGAAGTAGTCAACCAATGCTAAAAATTATTTAAATCAAAGTTACCAACTAGTGGTGGATTTACGCAATTGTCGACCCAAAGAACTAAAAGACATTTTCCGAAAAGGAGGTTACGTACAAATGATTTGCATCCCTCTCCTATCAGCTAGGTGGTCTGTGTGGGAGGTGCTATTAAGACCCCCACTGCGGTCCCCAGAAGCGAACGCATTTTAGACTTATTTTGAGACCATTTCTGGCATCTGGTGTTAGCCTAGGATATATCTAAGAGGAGAGAAGCTGAAAGTGCACCCCTATCAAAAACCAAAGGTAAGGTATTACTTTCCACTGATATTCATTTGAAGGTTTTACTTTCCACAGATATTCATTTGTCAAAAAAATAACAGTCCCAAATTCACACATTATTTGGCTGGCATACGGTTTGTACGCCAGAGACGAAACCATTTTCAAGGCCAACTCGAAGCCAGTTTCAAGGCTCTCTTGCACACCAAATTTATGAAGGCATATGCGTTTTTTCCTACCAGCTCCAAGTCCTCCCACATAAAGCATAATGATTTTCAATTGATTTTGTCCTTTTCAATGTATACTTGTTGCTGGAAGAAGCCCAAACTATATCCATGTCTCTTGGGAGAGGTGTTTCCATGCTAGGTATGGTGATTTTTCCATGCTAGTTAGGGTCACTTATCATTTGTCAATTTCTTCTGAGTGTTTAATGGTTCCATTTCTGTATACGTCCAGCTCATTATCAATTCTCAAGGAGCCCCACGATGTATGAAGAATCCTTTGAAAAATCTGCTTCAGTAAGTCTGTAAAAGTCCTTAGTTTTTTTCTTAGAGGCTGCAACTACCGTGAAGTCGAATACAATAGCATCCCTTGTATTTCCTTTAGATGACTCAGGAAGAGTTTATGGTATCATCACTTGATGTAACTTCTTTTCTAGCTCATGGACCATTTCAGATTTTGTATGTTTCTGCAGGAAATCATCCATCTTTTGTCAAAAAACAGGTAGTGTAGGTACATTTCCAGCACAGCAGTTGCTTGACCTTAATCTTGCAACACCAATGAATCTAAGGATATCAATAGTTTGCTTTTGTCTTTGTACATCAATACATTTTTATGTTTGCCGTGCGACCTGTGTTTTCATACGCTGTACAATAGGGGAGAACAAAGTCTTAGTTTTTCGGACAAAGACTTCATTTCTGAAGATCAGCTGCTGTTTTTTTTTTTTTTTTTTGTTAATATCAAGACACTCGATCTAAAGTTTCTCCTCAGTTGCAGCCAGATGCCAGCCTGTGATAACCTTTTGAAGACCTTCTTTATACCCATTGAAGAGATTACCATTTCATCAACGAAACCGGATATGTTGCACCTTCTCATCATCTTTTGTTCTGCTTGAGGCAAACTCGTGTTGAATCACGTATTCATCATTAATTTCCTGACCACATATTGAAAGGAAGAATTGTTTGATCTGTGTTTTCTAATGCTGTACGAGGTCTCTTTGTAGAACTTATTTTTTTCCGAGCAATACCGGGAACTTTAGTAGGTTTTTTGCAAATTTGTTCCAGTACCTGGTCCATGGCCACACTGCTGAAATGCATAACAGTTTGCTGCACAACAAAATGGCATTTAAAGAAATTTCTGGAGTTTGGGATGGTCTTCTAGATGACTGCTCCCCCATAGTATAATTTCTTTCCCATATGAAGTCAAACTGTAAAGCCTTTCAGAATAGCACAATACCATTGAATGAAGCATCTTGCGTGAGAATGACCCCCATCCTCACCTCGCCCCACCCTTCCTTCTGGGCACGCTCTGTGCACATGCGTCACTTCAGCCTGAGGGCAGGAACAAGGTAGAGCACGAGCGCCAACCGAAGGGACAGAACACAGAATAAAGCGCTCAAAACCCCAACTGTTCGTCGTCATTTTTCCTGGAAAGGGGGCCCTGATCCCTCTCCCCGACAAGTGGCACCTGGACACAGAAGAAAAGCAGTGACAGCAAAAACCATGAGAAGACTCAGAGCGGTGGCGCATTGGCCAAAGATGTTTGCAGAATGCAAGCAATACATGAGATCTTGCCACACCTGCCAACAAGCGAAAGTAGCCCAAACAAAGAAGGTGGGAAATGTGCAACCCGTGACAGCCCACTACGTTCTCCTCATGCTAGACATCGACTTCGTAGGGCCTCTAACATCGACTACTGACAATCACAAGTACGTACTTGTGATGTTGGACTATTTCACGAAAAATCTCTGTCTAGTACCAACAAGAAATGCCACAGCCAAGATGGCAGAAAGCTCCTGAAAGAAGTATTGATGCCGTTCAGGGCTCCAAAGATCATAGTCTCAGACAATGCTCCAGCTTTTGTCGCGAAGGTGTTTGAAGGCCTGTTGAAACTATAGGGGATCTAGCACAACCAGACCACGACCTATCCACAGTCGAAAGCTACTGAGAGGGTGAACCGAACTTTTAAATCCTGCCTTCGAGTGTTTTTGCAACACCATGAGGAAACATGGGGTCCACCTTTACTGACGCTGCAACATTCAATTCTGACTACACCACACGTCAAACAGGAGAAACACCCTTTTACCTGATGTTTGGGCGAGACCCTCAATCACCGTTGCAAGTGCTCAGTCTTCCGGCATAACACCGACTATAACTTCAGCGCAGTACATACAGAAGTTCTCACAGGAAACGGAGGAAGCAAGAAACTTGGCTATAGTGCATCTAGCGGAAGCTGCATGAGCGACAAAGGTTGAGTACGACAAACACCGGAGGAAGGTCACGAACGAGAGAGGGGAATTCGTGAAAGTAAGAAATCTTGTCCAGTCCAACGCAAAGAAAGGCATCACCAGGAAATTACAACCTCTGTACAAAGCACCATATCGTGGATGATGAAAATAAGCGATGTCACCTACCGTTTGACTTCCGTAAATGATTAGTCCGACACGGCTGTGTACAATGTAGCCGACATGGAACCGTTGTGGGATCCGGTGACTATGGACAGGCTTCAGGCTGAAGCCGACCCGAGGCACGCAACGTCCCAAGAAGCAGGAGACACTTCGAACGAAGCAGCACCTCCTCATGCACAAACATTGCATCGTGATCACCACACAGACCCCAATGATGATTCATCCACGGACTCTGCAGATACCAGCTTAGAAAGTGACCCAGACTCGACCCAACAATATGAAAAGGACCAACTGGACTCGGACGAGGAAATATATACCGAACAATTGGCAGGCACACAAGGCACTGCCCCCACCTGACCATGTCGCAAGAAGAAGGACCCATCATGACTGGATGACTTCAAGTGGTTTCTTCAAGGCGACATTGCGCCATTCCAGGATGTGCGTGACCGGGAATGGTCAGCAAGTGAACTTTAAAAGTGCATTGGGAATCTTCAGGGATAGAGCGGAACTTCTGCTTCATATTCAACGACGTCGGCGAAATGAGAGATTTGACAGTTGGAAGAGCGTGGTCTCGAGATTTGCCACAAAAGTGAATGGACTGACTGGCAAAGGCTGATGAACGAAAAGTCCATTTTGTCGCAATGGTGGGATAATGTCTTCCTTAGGCGGTGAATTGTAAGGAACCCTCAGATTCTCGAATCGTTCACCTAACTGTGTTCTGCGAAAGTCAGTCATAAGAAATTTGTCAGTCCTCGAGCCCGCAGTTTGGCAGGGTTGGCAAACAAGCAAGACGACTCAAATCAAAACGGAACTGAATGAATATTTTCCTCACCTTGTGACACATTTTTTCTTTTTCGCATTTTCTCCCACTACTGAATATCAGCAGATGGACGATCAAGAGGGAGTCCAACGTTTTGGTGGGTCTTCCACACTCAACACTGATTGTGAATCCCGCAACTTTCCTTGGGCTGTGCTCAGACAGTCAGTGTGACTAGTGACCAGTGCATCAGTTCACCAGCAAAAAAACGGAACTTCTTTGTAATTCTCTCATTGTATCTTAGATTTAAGTTACGATTAAGTTAGTTATAAGAGTGAAACCCTGTACTTCAGGCACTTTCAGCCCTGAGCTTGAAGTGAATTGAATTGGGAATCGGGCATCTTTCCAGGGAGGGGGGAGCCTGTCAGGGTGTGCTCCTAGAGGCAGCCTTTCCCTGACAGCGCACACCTATCTCCAGCCTCGGTTCCTGCTTGATTCAAGGCAGCTGAGGCCTCCAGCTAGCCAGGCTTGAAAGCGCTTCTTAGTTCGTCTCCATTAAATCTGATTTTCCACCAAGAAATGACCTCTCACAATAAGTAAAGTGACAGGGAAGGAGGATCCTGACACTGAGGAAAGGGATCCTCAACACTTGATTTCCCAAAACTGCCACCAACATCATCTCCCACAGAACTGCACATCAGGCGTGTCTACCGCCAGAGTCATCGGGACAATACATTTGAAAATTCTACAGTGCTAAATCCATCAGATTATGGATTGAGTGAAAAACTGGAGTTTGGGTACCAAGCATGACAGACTTCCAAGTAACCTTCCAGTTCTGTAACGAAGTGAAGTATTGCTTCAAGCCTGCCTCTACGCCCCCAACCCCACTCTATTCCCATGCTCCAAGTGCTGAATAGTTTTCTGTATGGGGAAACTGCTGGGGTACGCCGGCGATTTCCCCACTCCCAGGATTGACTCAGTCGGATAACAATTAGCATTCAACGATAACATGTTTACTTCGGCAACAATCGTCTGGTCTCTAGAGATCGCTTCCAGAAAGTGCGAGAATCTGCCGCAATTGTCGTGGTCGAGACAATGACATACCGACCATAGCCAGGTGGCGCCTGGCGGCGGATGGCTGTTACTGAGTTAGCCTAGCCAAGGCCAACGGAGAACCATGACAAGCTCCCCTCCTCCGGAAATCGACCTCTGGGCGATTGCAGACTTAGTACAATACATGATCATTTTCAATTTTCCTACTCTTGGTTGTACAAAGATTGACCAAGACAACGACGACTAGCCTAAACTAGTGTGAAGCCTCCATCTTCATTCAAAAGATATCCCAACCCCTGAAACCACTCCAGCACACACAGGATAGAAGCACGCATGATCCCAAACATAAACGAAGTTTTGGGTTGCCCAATCGCTGCCGCGAATAGGGGCACACAATGCTTTAAAAATAAAAAAGGGGAGCATATGCAACGCAACCAGTGCTGATATTGTGGGACATTCAGCAACCAACACATAAAAGCCATACCGCTTCAACAAGAGAAACTCCTTCTTAACCAATGGACAACTCAATGAACAAGCCCAAAAGTACAAGCATGGAAATCAAGCTGACAATGAAACAAATTAGACAACAGTACACCAATCCGAGGAGAGTACCTCAGAGAAAGCCAACTCTTGCCTGTCGCCTCTTTCCGAATTGATAATCCTCATGGTCCTGTAGCGCCGAGGTTTGCGGAGAGTGCGTTCAGGACAACGCAGTGATGACGGACGATCACCCTTTTAACAAGTGAAAGTAGGCTTCTTCCTCAGAGTGATGCGCAATTTGCACTGATCGCGTGACTTGACTTCCCACTGAGTGGAATTTTCCACGTCATCTTCCCATTCGTTAATCTCAAAAACACTGTGAGAGGAAGGCGAGTCGGTGGCCTCAAAGGACAGTTTGTTTTGGCCTGACTCAACTGTACTTTCAAAGGACAGTTTTTCTACTTGTGAGATGTCACCTGACTCGAAGGAAAGTTTATCGGTAGGGATTCCTTCCGGCGCACTGCACTTGCGATACTTGACACTGTTGGGGGCGGTAGTCTGCACTAACGGAGTAAGACTGAAGACGTGGGCTTGCTAACGAATGTCATCCAGGTCACTCACACTCTGAATGCCATAAAGGAACTGTGACTTCCGGTTGATGACACAGAACGGGCCAATGAACTTTGGATTCCCATAATCTTCACTCGGCACAAGCATCTTCACTTCATCTCCTAGTCGATAGAAAGGAATCACGTCGTACTCTTTTGACTTCTGCCACAGGTACTTAACACCGCCCTGCACTGCGTCGCGGGGATCATCTGATGGTATGGGCTGCTGACCATCCCAGGTGCGGAGTACTGGCGGGAGCTGGAAACCAAAAACAACAGCTGGCAGGTCCGGGTGGAAGAAGCGTTGATCCACGATGTTAACCGGAGACGCATCGTCGGTCATGTTGATGGGATCGTAGTAAGGTTCCACGTCCACAACGTTCACGATGCGGGTATCTTGCGAGTCGTTGACGTTCTGCACAACGTAATTCAGATCATGCTTCCTTTTTATCACACGGTAGGGAGCAAGATATAACGGAGCCAGCTTCTTGGAAAACCCTTTGGCTGCGTTGGACAAGTAGTGTGCCTTGATCTTGACATGTCTGCCAACGGCAAAGTGACTGTCTCTGCGGCGACTGTCATAGTTGACCTTCGAGATTCGGGCCGCTTCGTGGAGGTGAGCACGGGCGACGTCCCTAGCATCTTGCAGGTGGCGTTAGTGTTCCGCGAGGTACTCGTCAAGAGTCTGCGTTGGCTTCTGCACCGGTGAACACACTAGTTTAGCGACGCTCCAAGGGTCCTGACCATAGACCAGGTAGTAGAGTGTGTTGCAGGCATTGGCATGAGGCATGGTGTGGAAAGCCACTTCCAGATTCGGTAGAAGAGGTCCCCAAGTCGTGTGCTTTATGTCCACGTAGGTCCGGATAGCGACATTCAGAGTACGGTTGACACGTTCCATAGCATTTGCCTGCGGGTGATAGGCGCAGATGTGACGCAATTCAGTGCCGGTAAGCTTGGCCAGTTCCTTGATGAGACGGGAGATAAACGCAGGTCCATTGTCGGATATCATGATCTTGGGAGGACCGTGGTTACGTATGACATCCTTGAAGCGGTGAACAGGTGCAGCTCTGGCCGTCGCATGACGAGTCGGGATTAGCCAGACCCACTTTGTGACGTAACCCCCGATCGACAGGATTAAACGGTTGCCGTAGGTCGTGGCTGGGAGAGGACCAACAAAGTCGATGCCTAGGTGAGTCATAGGCCCAGAAGGTATGACAGGAACCATTAGTCCTTTCTTGGTACGTTGGGATGGCTTCGAAATTTGGCAACGGTGGCATGCGCGGACGTACTTCTTCGCATCTCGAAACATACCCGGTCAGTATGCGATGGCGCGAAGTCTTTCCATAGTCTTAGCAATCCCTAAATGACCAGAAGGTAACGCGTCATGTTGCTGGTAGAGGAACGTATGACGTAAGGCGTCTGGGATGTAGACTCTTAGCTTGTCTAAAAAGCCATCACGAACTTGTGCTCCTCGGTCAATGTAGTAGATGATGCCGTCATGGACATAAAAGTTCTTGATGATGAACTCCATCTTCCTTTCCGAGACGGGCCATTTCTTGTCTCTTGGCTGTGTCAGAATGTCACGAACCAACCTGATGTCTGGGTCTTCGGCTTGAGCATCTCGTATGTGCCACCTGTTGTCGATAGGCAGCTTGGGCTGGAGACGGATCTGGAAGACTGGGAGCGGTGCTCGGGATAGTGCGTTGGCTACGATGTTAGGACGGTGAACGACAGAGCAGTCATACATCTGCAGCCTGAGTAGGGGTCGACCGAATTTTGGTTTCGGTTTCAGTACCGAAACCAGCAAATTTTCGGATTCGGTTTCGGTTCTTATTTCGGCCATGAAGTTATAGTTCAGTTGCGGTTTCGGCTGAAACCCACAAACTGGTTTCTGATATGGTTTCGGTTTCGGCTGAATCCTATGCTGCAGTTTCGGTGAAGCCGACACCACTGCTGCTTCCTGGCAGTAGCATTTTCTGCATAGACTAACTGGACTGTAGCCTACGAGTGCTGACATCCAGGGGACCCCATCACAGATTTAGCTTCCATCTGCCATGACACGCCACGCCAATAAATAATAATCACA
The DNA here is from genome assembly GCA_023313725.1 of Lithobius niger. Classification (NCBI taxonomy): domain Eukaryota; kingdom Metazoa; phylum Arthropoda; class Chilopoda; order Lithobiomorpha; family Lithobiidae; genus Lithobius; species Lithobius niger. Next base: position 10,825 of record JAHWFP010232099.1, on the reverse strand, counting down.
ATTTTTCTTTCAATCCGAATTTTGTCATAATTGTAATGGCTTCGTTGCACTGGAGGAATTTATGTTTTTATTTCTCTTTATTTATGTTTTCAAGCAAATCTTTTACTTATTGAATGATGCTTTTTTGTAGTTAATGGTTTTAACACAAATTAATGGTTTTAAAATTAAAAAAAAAAAGACTAGTGACCAAAAAGAAAAAAAAAATACAACGAAAGTCCTGAAGTCTTTTTGCAACATTGACAGGTTTTGTTAAATTCTGAAACATTTTTATTTTGTTGGGGGTGGAAGTGCGTGCATGGATTTCTCAGCCTGGGGCCAGAAATTGGGTAAAATGGGCACCGACTCCCAGTCTTGAGTATGTCTATGAAAAACCATCATACACTCATAATTTTATGATTTTATCCTTGCTTTTTGTCTAATTTGTAATAGCAAGAGTGAGATAGGTGGTAATAGTAATATTGTTCAGGTTAGGTTTTGGTTCCGGTTTCGGCCGAAACTGATTTACTGGTTTCGGTTTCGGCCGAAACTGAATTGCCAGTTTCGGTAGTGATTTCGGTTTCGGCCGAAACCAAATCACAGGTTTTGGTAGGGGTTTCGGTTTCGGCCGAAAGTGAAAAAATAGGTTTCGGTCGACCACTAAGCCTGAGTGCCTATCTGGCAGTACGACCAGTGTCGCAAGTGTTGGACAGATCCCACTTCAATGCTTCACAATCGGAGACCAAGGTGAAGTGCGACCCTTCGAGAAAGTGGCGCCAGCGCTCAATGGAGTTGACCATCGCGAGTGCCTCCTTCTCAAAAGTGGAATACTTCTTTTCCCTGTCACTAAACGTTCTGCTGAATAATTCAATAACTCGTTGAGTCCTATCCTTCTCTTGTCTCAATACGGCTCCAGCTCCTTCGTCGGATGCGTCCGTTTCGATCTGGAAAGGGTTCGAGTAGTCGGGAAGCTGCAGGGCGTCAGAATTAATGATCCTGCTCTTGATCTCTTGGAAAGCTTCTTCTGCTTCCAGAGTCCAGACTAGCTGATCGCATTTCTTAATCAGGGAAGTCATCGGCTTAACAATGGAGGCAAAATTCCTGACAAATTTGTGAAAGTAGTTCGCGAGTCCCATGAAGCTCTGGAGACTCTTCACGTCTTTGGGGCGGGGGAAGTGAGGAACAGCAGTGGTGTGTTCCCCTTTTAGGTGTATAGCCTTGGCACTGATGGTTACACCCAAAACAGTCATTATCGGGAGGCAGAAGTTACACTTCGCTCTCTTCAGTGTGAAACCATGGGCATGGAGCCTTGCGAAAACTTGCTCGATAGCCTTTAGGTGTTCTTCCCATGTGGTGGTCGCCAGGATGATGTCATCGATGTAGAGAACACAGACTTGGCCGATGAAGTCGCCGAGGGCAGTGGTCAATGCCCTCTGAAAGGCTGCGGAAGGGTTCTGCAGCCCGAACGGTAAGACTTTCCACCGGAAACTTCCTTCACTGCACGTGAACGTGGTGCAGTCGTGCGAGCTTTCGGTGATCGGGACTTGGTGAAAGCCAGAGTGACCATCGACGACGGAGACGTACTTCTTGCCGGCTAGAAACTCGAGCATCTCTTCAACTCGCGGCATGGGGTAACTGTCATTCTTGAGTTGGGAGTTTACCATGCGGTAGTCGAGAATTGGAAGAAAGGAGCCGTCCTTCTTGCGCTTCATGAAGAAGAATGAACCCCAGGGGCTAATGGAAGGTTCGATCTTGTCATCCATCTCCAGTTCACGGATCATCTTCACCATCTCCCTGCGCATCTGCGAAGATTGCCGATGATACTTGGCAACATGCGGGCGTGGCTCATCCTTAAACTTGATTTCATACGGATCAAGATTGGAGAGACCGGATCTACCTGGGAAGATGTCCTTATTAGCGTGGATCACTGTGTCGAGCTCTAAAAACTGCTGTGGAGTCATGACGTTAAATTGGCCGTCTTCTGGTGAAGTGCTGGTAATCCGCCAAACGGGTTGGGCATCACAGGAGGCGTCCTTATTCCGGAACCATTCACGCAGCGGAAATGTATCTGCAAGGCCCGAATTGAAGTAGGCCCGACGATTGGCGAGGTAGAGGACGATCCCTGACTTTAACATGTAGTCCATCCCAAGAACGCAGTTGTCGCCGAGATTGTCAAAAACCACAAAGTTGATGGAAGTGTGTTTGCGATGCACTTGCACAGTCAAGGACACTACCCCAACTGGACGGAGACACCGATGCCGTCAGCGAGAAGGAACGGAGTGCTATTGTAAGGACGCAACTCGGCACGTGGAGCAATGAGTTTTAGCCAATCCGCTTGGAGACAGCTTCTAGCGGAGCCGGAGTCAAGGCAACAGGCAAAAGTTGAGCCTCTGACGACAGCGTCAACATACGATAAACGTGAGCAATCGTCCGCTTTACGAGCAGAAACGTTCTGTCCACGAGACGGGCAATCCCTTTGAATGTGGCCGACAAGGTTACACCCTCTACAAATTTTGTCTTTTACCCATTCTTCGAAAGGTATCCGATTGCGTTCAAAACGTCTTGGAGGAGGTGGTGGGTCTCAGGGCAAGAAGGCAAACAGCCCAGCATTCTGCTCCCCAGAATGCCCATCAGAATGCGACTGACCACTTTGACCAGATGATGGAAGAGCAAAAGTGAAACCACCGGATGATTCGACTGGACCTTGCTGACTCGCAGGCGGACTCTGAATAGCAACAACGGGAGAAGCAACCCCTGGAGTGGACACAGTAGGTGCACTTTGTTGTCTGTGAGTGGACAATGCCGGGTTACCCCTAGCTAAGGAGGCTGGCTGAACAGCAAACCCAGAAGATTGAGTTGCTGGAGCTGGAGAGGTACCCCTACCCAAACCTTGACGTGAAACAACGTTTGGGACCAAAGACACCGATCCATACGGTTGGTTAGGTGACACTGTAGTTTGAGAGGCGGGTAAAGCACCTCGAGGACCTGAAGGTTTTGCAGGCGGTTTCGGTGGGAACCTGTGCCACTGGGGCAGATCTCTGATGATGGACCGCATTTGCTGGATGGTGGAAGGACGTTGTGCAGCCACCAGGTCTCTGACTGACTCTAATAAACCTCTAATGACCATTGGAACTAACGTCGAATCAGCTATGGGACTCTGAAGGCGACGAGCCTTGGCTAAAAGGGCCGACAAATAGTTCCTCGGCGACTGACCTGGGCGTTGCTGCATGTTGTGGATGTCAGAAAGTATTTCACCATCAAGTTTAACTTCGACATGGTCAGCACGAAATGCTGCCTTGACTGCGGACCAAATGAGTAAAGGCGGCGATTGTGTCACCCACCAATTCCAATAACGACCAGACAAAACACTTCGCAAGAGTGTCAAGAACACTTCGCAAGAGTGTCAACAGAATCACCAAAAATACACTTTTCTAGAACATATACATACATCATCTCCAACCACTCACGTGGATTAGTCTCAGGTACAACTTAAGAGGTAGCATGTGAATAGTGGAAAACGCCTAAAAAAAGGTGTCTGCCTTAAGTGCAACATTTGGACCTTGTGACAGGGACGGGGTGGGCAAGGAGTAACCGTATTCGCCAACGAACTAGGCAGAGGAGCACTTTGCGGTGACACTTCCGGGTCATCAGGTACATTCTGGGTTGGGGGCGACTTTACAAGAGAGTTTGCGCCAACTGAAGGGTAATTAATCTTGCAGAGTTGGGGCGAGGGGGTCTTGACTAGAGGATCCGAGACTACTTTTGAACTTTCTTGGGGATGGGGGGTGTGGGGAGGAGAGTCGACAAGGGCATCAGATTTAACCGTCTGGTCACACGTGCGGTTGACACCAACAACATCGATTAACACTGTTTAAATTCTAAAAGTTACCAAAATTTCATGCATGGCTGACTTGGTCTGTTCGTTACTCTCACGAATGTCACTATGCACTGAAGACACATCCAAGCGCACGGTTTTGCAGCGCACCATGGAAGTCATGGACGTCACTCTTGACAAACAATGTCCGCCGTCAGCTGCGAAGCTGTTTTCGACAACCGTTCATTTAGAGCAGAGCACTGATCTTGAAGCTTACCTTAAACCCCAGACACGGACGACGACAATCTCTCTTCCACATCAGCTATAGAACTGTTCAGGCGGTCACGCGATACCTGCAAGGAGTTTTCTAACCTGCGTTCTGTAGGGAAATTAATAATGGCTTAATTAATATTCGTAACAGAAACAATACAATTAATTAATTAGATGCATATTGCATAATATTATACATTTATTAAATACATGAGCCGAGTATTTATTCGGATAGATCAAAACGACTCCAGATAGTAATTATAATTGGGAGTCCCTCTTCAAAGACGACCGAGAGGCGGCAAGATCATTTGAGACTGAACAAGTGTAATTATACCTATTGTTAGAGTTTAAAGGATGGCATTACCAGCTGACATTATTTACGACAGTTTCGTAGAGCCTAAATGACTTTCTAGAAGATTTAATTACGATAAGATCGTCGCTCATGATCAATCACTACGTGGAATAACAATAAGTCCCTCCCACACGGGATGGCGGCATATACTTTCAAAGCGCCGCGTACGGGGAACAATTAATGAACCCGAATGCAATAATAGAATGATTGACAGGCGGAAAGGTCCCATTTGACGATAAGGGCCCAAGCTGTCCAAATGTTACTATATTTAGCATTTCAATAATAAATCAATACTAAAATGGAATAATAATGGCCGATAACGCCACAGTATTTAAACCGAACCTCGGAATGCATGATATCATCTAATCACCAGCAGCTCAACTGTTGTCAACTAGTTCACGCCAGTCAAATTCCGAAGGCCGCAATCCAGAAGTACGCCAGGCAGATTTCCGTGCTGGTTAGCGACGAGGCTTCGCCGCCCAGCCGAGCCGTGGTCCGATGGCCGCACTCAACCTTCTATTATAGAGCTAAGTATTCTGATTGATTAGTGATAACTAATGTTGTTTATGCTTAACCAGTACCAATCCGTACGCTACTAAATTAACCCGAGATTCCTTTAATTAATATAGAGAATATCATAATGATTAGGTTTACCGCTCGAGTTAATCCATAATGCCATTCGTTCGACTCGTTGCCGATAATTGTAATCATACAATCAAATCATAACAAATCTGTCATTGATTTAATTGGCCATATGTGGGGTCAATATTGTGTACAGCGGAGTGTCGATTAAAGACCCAGTATAATTGGATGTTTGCTTATTATTTAGCCTACCTATTTTATGCTTGATTTGTGTTTTATACAATTGTTTGCCCTTATGCCATCCTAGAGTATAATGTTTATTCTGGTCAAATGGTCACTGGAATAGAACATTACAATGGAGTCATAAGTGTGATTCAATTCTCCTAATGCCCGAAAAGAAAAATAATACCAATAATTTAAGAGCATTCAGTTGTATTTTATAGAAAATACTGTCATTTTCCGCACTTTGCAGTCTTTAAAAAGCTGAAATTTAGCGTTAAAATTCGGGTTTGATTTTTTACCCAATAGTCAACAACGATAGTTGGTTTGTTTGTAAACAGAATTTCAACAATCAAAAGTACAGGAAAATTTAGTAGCCTATTTACGAAAATAGCACTGGTTAAGCTTTGTTGGAAAATAACATTGTTGATTTTGCTTGTATCTTGCAATTGTTTATGAAAATAGTTGATTGACATGTTCAATACTGTGAAATATGTTCAAGTGTATTATCTTGTGTGCATTTAAAGAGTATTTGCTTTGAATTTTCCACAATAAGAGGAAATTTTGGGTTAAACTTATAGGCCTAAGTTTAGTTAAATGCAATTGGTTTATTAGTCACTACAATGCTAATTTTGTGTGAAATTGATCGTGGTTGTTCTTAAAATAACCACCGTCAAATTATTGCCGACTTCACGTGTTAAATTTTTGGAAAATTTCCTTAAATTTCCATTTTAAAAGGAAAAATCATCATTTTGGTGCAAATTTTTAGAAAATTTTACAAAATTTTCACAGTGCTTAAAACTTAAGACTTGTGCTACAAATTAAGTTTAAAACTACTTTAAACTTAAAGTGGCACTGTCACCGATTGAAATGCGAACGAAAATACCGTGGCGCCATCTAGCGACATTGATATTGTTAACCTTTATAGCTTGCTCGCAGGTGCACGAGGATGGACCAAATTTTCACTCAATAATTAAGGATATCGTGGCTTGTTTGATTTGTTAAAAGAAATGCCGCTATGCATTCCTTCACTTGGTGCAAGCAAACGCTAGATGGTACTCACAGCGCTAGATGTTGTCAGAATTCGTCTGCTTTCAATCGGTGATAGTGACACTTTAAAATATTTGCTTAAAATCTAGTTAAATCTGGTAAAATCTAGTTAAATAATGCCTAGAACTAGAAGTAATTATGCTAGGGGCACAGTCAAGTCTCTTCGAGAGGCAGACAAATTAGAAGGCCAGTAAATCGCCAAGATTTTGTGGAATTCACAGACGCTTCAGTCAGTAGGCCTACTACTAATTTAGACAATACTAATACTACTCAAAATGAATCGGATACAGAATCAGAGTATTCTGATACCATCGACGAGGTCGATGATGCAGTAAATTTGCCTCCTCCCAAACGAGTTCAATCTCGCTCAGCTAATCGCTCAACTCGAAATAAGGGTGAAGCTAAAGATCGGACTAGATCTAGATCTCCACGTAGTAAACGTGCAAATCAAGTACCTTTAAATTCCCAAGTACCACTTAGTACTCAAGTACAAATAAATAATCAGGTGCACGCTAACCAAAATGCGCCATTCAGCCATAATTTGCCACCAAATCAAAATGTGCCACTGAATCATATTTTGCCACCAAATCACACTACGCCTTTAAACCAAACAGTGCCATTAGATTTAGTAACGCCACATCACAATCGGGTAACACGAATCGTTACACCAACTATGCCTACCTTGCAAATGTAAACAAGCGCTCAAACACCGCTTAATATTGAAGTGCCAATAAATTCGCAATGCCGAATCATTCCCATGTTCCTATTACTCCAAATGTAGTAATAAATTCCCAAATTTCAGATGGAAATCAAACACCGCTAAATTTAACCCCTAACCATAGTAGCGGACGACAGGGTGATTCAATGGATGAATCTCGCCTTCAAAAGATTGTAGATCATACTTTAGCAGTATGCTTGCAATCAAATAGCGATAATCTTAAGGCAGTAAATGATAATCATTTAGAAGTGTTAAAAACTATTCAAACTAGAGATTCACAAACTAAATCTAGACTTTGGGAAGAATTACGAGCAGCCAAAAAAAAAGCTATCCTTCCTTTTGCAGGGGATGACTCATTAGATATTTTCGCTTTTGCATTAATGGTCGAAAATTTGCGAACATTAGATCCTTCACTACAGGATTCAGAACTAGTTTCAGCTGCATGTAGTAAATGTACAGGTCCAGTTACGATTTATTTAGCCATGAATCTGCATATAGCCACTTCCCGAAATTGGGACAGCTTAAAAAAATTTTAGTCGATAGATTTGGTTGCGGAGGTGAAATCGTCACACCTACGTCGTTCCACACGGCGCGACTCAAGCAGGGGAAACTATCTAACTTTTCACTGCCAGGCTAGAGAAAATGGCTTCACAACTTTGGAGAGTTAAACCTTCCGATTCGGATGCACAGCGAGCCTTTAAACAATTAGCGAAGGATGATGGTATGCGTTCAGTATTTTTACATGCCATGCCACGGGAAATTGAAACTCATGTAACGTCACAAATGCATACTACGTTCAGGGATACGTATAATTCAGCCATTTATAAACGTTCAGTTTTAGCTGGATATGAAGGCGATGAAAATGATCGTAACTCAGATCAATCAGGCACTAAACAACTTTCTAATACGGAAGTTAACAATTTAGGTTTTGGCACAATGCTACATAAGATGAATTCCTTAGAGAAAGGCATAACTAAGCTTAGCAACGCTAAACCCAAAAATGTTGAAGCTAAAGTTAGCGCAGTTAACACTAAAGTAAACCAAGTTAAAATTTACTACCGTTGTTCAGCCCCAGGACATCTAAAACGAGAATGTTGTACAACAGACAAAAACTTACAGTCCGACAACGTTGGGAGAAACCTAAACAAGAAGGAGGATTTCCAACAAATAAATTTAACAACAGAAACGGTCGCGGAGATAACCGTTACAGGGGAAATAACTGTGGTAAACGCGGAAACTATTTTTCTGGTTTTGACAATAGGGATTCTATTCAGTTCAACAGGAAAAACAACCCATATGCATTCCAAACTAACAATAGCAATAATGGGCAACAAACTCAAAATTTCGGTAATAATCATAATAATTACAGGAAGAACCAAAACCAAAATAGAAATCAAAATCAGCAACGACAAAATAACGGCCAAAATCGTGTTCCATAACACGCTACAGACGTAAATGAGCCCAATGACTCGTATCAAAATGGTTCAAATCCAAAAAAACGAGCTAGTAGTCTGAATGTGAACAGGGATTCAGAACTAAACTTAAATCAGTCAGAACAGAGCAATAATGACAATCAAAATCCACACGTCAGCTCAGTTCAAGCTCAAACTCCTGTTAACTAAACTAATGAGATAAATAATACTCATTCTTTAAACGTAAAATGCGTTTCATTATTTTCAGAAGAAAATGCAAATAAATTAATGCTAGATTTGTATTCAAACGTTGAATGGCACCAGCAAAAACTTGCTTTGCCAGATCGCACGTTAGCCTTGCCACGTTTAGCGTCATACTTTGGCAAAATTCCATCAAAATATGTAGGTGGTTAATTATGTAAAGCAAAATATGTAGGGTGGTTAATTATGTAAAGCAGTTTCTGTTATAAATATATAACAGAAACATAACATAACATAACATAAAATAGGTAGGGTAGTTAATTATGTAAAGCAGTTTCTGTTATAAATGAACTGGGTTTGGAAGCTAAAATAAGGAACCACTAAAAAGGTACCATGATTTTAGGATGAACAGGGATTATGTAGGGAAATTAATAATGGCTTAATTAATATTCATAACAGAAACAATACAATTAATTAATTAGATGCATATTGCATAATATTATACATCTATTAAATGCATGAGCCGAGTATTTATTCGGATAGATCAAAACGACTCCAGATAGCAATTATAATTGGGAGTCCTTCTTCAAAGACGACCGAGAGGCGGCAAGATCATTTGAGACTGAACAAGTGTAATTATACCTATTGTTAGAGTTTAAAGGATGGCATTACCAGCTGACATTATTTACGACAGTTTCATAGAACCTAAATGACTTTCTAGAAGTAGATTTAATTACGATAAGATCGTCGCTCATGATCGATCACTACGTGGAATAACAATAAGTCCCTCCCACACGGGATGGCGGCATATACCTTCAAAGCGCCGCGTACGGGGAACAATTAATGAACCCGAATGCAACAATAGAATGATTGACAGGAGGAGAGGTCCCATTTGACGATAAGGGCCCAAGCTGTCCAAATGTTACTATATTTAGCATTTCAATAATAAATCAATACTACAATGGATTGATAATGGCCGATAACGCCACAGTATTTAAACCGAACCTCGGAATGCGTGATATCTTCCGATCACCAGCAGCTCAACTGTTGGTAACTAGTTCACGCCAGTCAAATTCCGAAGGCCGCAATCCAGAAGTAAGCCAGGCAGATTTCCGTGCCGGGTTAGCGACGAGGCTTCGCCGCCCAGCCGAGCCGTGGTCTGATGGCCGCACTCAAGCTTCTATTATAGAGCTAAGTATTCTGATTGATTAGCGATAGCTAATGCTGTTTATGCTTAACTAGTACCAATCCGTACGCTACTAAATTAACCCGAGATTCCTTTAATTAATAGAGAATATCATAATGATAAGGTTTACCGCTATTAATCCGTAATGCCATTCGTTCGACTCATTGCCGATAATTGTAATCATACAATCAAATCATAACAAATCTGTCATTGATTTAATTGGCCATATGTGGGGTCAATATTGTGTACAGCAGAGTGTCGATTAAAGGCCCAGTATAATTGGATGTTTGCTTATTATTTAGCCTACCTATTTTAGGCTTGATTTGTGTTTTTTACAATTGTTTGCCCTTATGCCATCCTAGACGATAATGTTTATTCTGGTCAAATGGTCACTGGAATAGAACATTACAGTTCTTGCACAATCAGTTTACTGTCAATCATGGTCTCATGACAAAGCAATCGCTGATTTAATTGCGCTAAACTACGACTGAAGTCATTCCCTATACTTTGATTCATAGATGCCAGGGAGGTATCAACACGCTGTTTAAAGGCATGCTCGTTGGCGGTGATCCTTGCAGTTAACTTCAGCTAGCCTTCGCTCAAAATTAGGACGCTGAGAATGCACATCTCTACCCCTTTCACAAATTAAAATATCACCCAGTTCAGTAGCAACACCAACATTACCCTTTACATTACTTTGCATACAACTAACAACACTTAAATCACTGACATCATTCCTAACATTTAACAAACTAGGGGCGTCATCATCATCCTCATCAAATAACTGATCTTGGGGAAAAGCCGAAGCACCTGGCACTTCCCCAGACCACATTGCATTCCTAGTGACACAGCGATACAGCACTATTCAACCCCTCGTCAGTTCAAGTGGAGGAGTCGGCCATGGTTAAAAAAAATATGAAATTACCAGAATCGTGGAATTTCCAAAAATTTCGCATACACACTAAAGCTAAATTCGTTACCCCAAACAATAATTAAAGCAATCGATCACAATCGTAACGCTCAAATTCAAAAACAAAAATACACA
>JAHWFP010232097.1:51257-64260 GCA_023313725.1 Lithobius niger | reverse complement strand
GGTGTGTTGATATCACTCCGTTGAAAGGCCGAATCACTCTCAACTTGGTGGCCGCTTTACCAATTTTGGGCTTTATTCATTTTGCTATGTTTTTACAGTTTGTTTATTTTTCGTGAATTGGACATGAATACAATTTCTTTGGCAACGTTGTTTAGGTTTACCGTTATACACTAATGGGTGTGTAAGCACGCACGTCAGTATACACGTTGTCATTATCAGAACTTTGGCCGTCCAATGAGAGACGATGCCGACAATACTAACAATGGTTATAACAATACTTTCCTACTTACGCGGCCTCCCATGCCATCCCCGTTACACCACCAGGCTCCTAACCATAAAAGGTACGTAGTTCGTGTTGTGCTGCACCCATTCGACCTATTTCATATCAGGAAGCCTTCCCATTATCTCAATATTGATAAATAATTACCCTATGGGATTTAACATGGGTGTGAGCGGACTAGGTAGATAGTAGCTAGCTAATTAGCTAGTAACTAGTAGTAACACATTTGCAACGTTATTCAGGGTCAGATTTTGCATTGAAAGCAGCTTAGCAGGCATTCCTACACGACTTAATTTGTGTCAGGTGGGTCATTTCTCTCGATTTCAACATAATTTAAGCTTTTGTACCACATTATTACTTTTATCCAAGTACCTGAAATGTGCCCAACTCTGGTTCAGGATATTAGACACTGACGCTATGGGGTCGCGGTACAATTCAACCTCGACAATTGAATTGATGTGATGTTTGTTGTGATGTTCGTTGCCTAACTTGGTGCGACACACTAGCGTGTGTCAAAATTGTTTAGACCGCCTTACACCCTAGTTGTGAGGAGAATCTGACTTGTGAGGATAGCTCACAGAGTTTTTATTATTTTTTGGAAAATGACATCATATTAAAACTGTCCTGTCTTTTACACACTTTCACCTCACAACTCGGTCCTGTACCTACCAGTGAGCTGTAACCAACTTGGTTAGGAACCGTGTAGTACCAATTTTGGCCACTGCACGGCGGCGTGTCGAATTCGAAAGTGAAACCAACTCCTCATAGTGTAATAGGATTTATCGTGTGTAACTGCAATGCACAAGAGTTTTGAAAATTGTAAAAAACGGCCCTTATTGAGTCCAAAAAAAAGCTTTTGGCCCTTTAAGTCATATCTCCCTCTCCTAATTTTACATCACATTTGAACTTTGACTTTCTGTTTTCTCAATGTATTATCTGCCTATAAAAAGTGGGTTGGCCATCAGGAACAGGAAGAAACACCCTGCCCGCAATCCAGGCCAGGCCAGGAGCATCTCTTTTCAAAATTTGAAAATACTGCTTCAAATCTCGTATCCTCTTCCACCCCTCTGTCATCCATGACGTCATATTCTTTCATAGCCACGATAATTTCTCGACTTTCGTCCTTTTAATCAAGAAAATATGCGTATAATCTTCCGTAATCGGTTTTGCAAAGCCTTCATCGGACGCGTAATTTAGAGTGAATATTTCCCCTATTCGGAAATTTTATTTTCCTTATCAGTCTGCTGATCTCCCTATCTTTGCTTTCCAATCGTTGTGATGCACGGTCCATGATGGTAACCATGGGGCTCATTGGCGTTTGCGCACCAAAACTGCCAAGAAACTAGTTACAACACTTGTAGTCACACTAATATCCCCACATGGATGGTTTACAGCACATTGTAAAATTATCTAAATGTATTATTTTTAAGGAGTGTTTGACAAACAAAACTCCCAAGAAGTGTTAAAAAACATGAGCAATATTTAGTTGAAATACAGTCACATCCTCACGACCAACAGTGTAAACCTATTCCTCACAACGATGACAGGACAAGAAAATGTGTGTGGTGTTTGTACCTTTACTCCTCTGGAACCAAAGCACCAACAAAGATGGGAGTAGGACCAAACGAAAGATAATTAAATTGCGCTTCGGATAGGATTATTTTCATCACACATGTAACTGGATATTATGACCCTCAAATACGCGAAAAAACCTGAAAAAATAACGTCAAAGTTTCTTTTAAACCCTCTTGAAGTTTGTTCATGACTTCATAGTTTGTTCATGCAAACTTCCTCGAGCGAAGCAAAATGATCTGGAGAAAGGATGCACGCAAAAAATAAACTAAAAGGACGACGTATTTTGGAACATACCTCATTTACCACGTAAAATTGGTTGTGCATCAACTGACTTGATGCATGGAAAAAAACAGACCCATAGAACTGGTTTTAAAAGGGTGTCAAACATTCGTGTTTCAGTAGCACGGAGATGCGTAGATTCAGCGAGCAAAGTGAGCGATTTCCACGTAAACTAAACCTTTTCAATGAGTGTTTCGCTATGCTCTCTCTATCTTTCATCTCTCACCTTTGTAATGGATTACTTCTGGAGGAGAAGACGTACAAACGCACAACGTTTGTTGACCAACTTTTTTTCATGGAAATTTTTCGGTTGAGGTTGAGGTTGTTTATTTGGGGCCTTGGCCTGCTGCCATATGCCCTCACTAAAACATTATAAGTCATTACACCACACCAAACGCAATACACGGAACACATACAGTACAAGATGTACATCCGAAACACCTAAAGGTTCCCCAGTACAAAAATAAGCAATACACAGAGCTGGTCAGAATACTTCACACAGTCCACCGTGATGCTAAGCGACGGGGAAGACAGAGGAGGGAGGGCACGTCCCTCAACAATGGTTAGGCGGCAATAGACCAACAAGGAACAAGTCAGTTACCAACAAGGAACAAGTCAGTTAATAACTGGTTGTTCTCAGTAAACACACGCAGCTTTGCTCAAAAATTGTTGTCGATCAAACATTGGGCAGCATTGGGCTGGATTGATACTTGGGTGGGTGACCACCCGGTAATCTGGCTGTTGCAGACATAGGGCCTTAGGGCTTCGGGCATATGACCAGGAGTGGTTAACGCTCGTTAAACCCTTTAACCCTTAGAATTAGTCGCTTTGTAATTAGTCGTAGTATAGGGTGCATGGCTCAGGGCCACAACCCTCAATAAATAAATTGAATTAAATTGACATTAATAAACAAAAACGTATCGTTAAAAGTTAAAAGTAAGGGTCTAAAAGTCAAAACCTGTAAGGAACACGGACAAGCTTTCACTGTAAGGGTCTAGGTGTCAAATTTGGCCAGTAAGACACTGCTAAGCATTAGACCCTTACTACCCGGTTTTTGAGGAACAGCTGTCCGAGATCGTCCTATAAAGACCCATGATATGATCCAATGATAGTGGGGTAGTGGGTTTCCTACTTTGCTTTAGGTTGACATTTTTTTTCGGTTTGGTAACATGGCAGCGATTCCAAGCAAGACAACCTGCTACAAGTGTAAGCGTAGTTCAGTAAGCCACCTTCATGCACTTACGTTTCATCGAAGTGCAACGGAGAGATTAAGGTGCTATGCAAGTGATCTGGGGGCGAACTGGGTAGCCGGTTCGAATCCGGGTCATGCCACTCCGATTTAACGTAAGTGCATAAAGGTGGCTTACTGAACTACGTTACTTCTAGTGTACGATTTTCGCTGTTGGCCAATTTCCAATTTTCCTTACTAAGTCATAAACATGATCACCGGGTAGTAGGGTCTAATGCTTAGCAGTGTCTTACTGGCCAAATTTGACACCTAGACCCTTACAGTGAAAGCTTGTCCGTGTTCCTTACAGGTTTTGACTTTTAGACCCTTACTTTTAACTTTTAACGATACGTTTTTGTTTATTAATCCGTGTTACTTTGAGAATTGTAATAAATAGGTGTGGTGGTGGATGAGGGGTGGGGTATGTGTGACACCTTTATAATTAATTTGTTTGTTTTGTTGCGCCGCTTTTAAGCTCGGTAAATTGCTATGCCCCTTACTAACCTGGCTATCGCAAGTGTTAACAATAGAAACAAATCCTTTAATCTTCAGTCTGTCTTGCAGCTGGCGTTTGCTAAATGGCATTGTTGCATAATGACAATGTTTAAAACAATGTAAAACAATCAATCTGGTCGTTTAGAGCTCCGTAACCCCTGAACCACTTGACCAATTAGAAAAGGCCTTATGGAAAGGGCACATCTACGGAGCAATACCTGTAAAATGAGCTAAGAACCAGCTTTACACGACAAATAGTTTGACCTGTAGAGAGGACAGACGAAAGTATCCCCAGAACAACAACAACAAGAAGCAGAAGAAGAAGAAGCAGAACAAGAAGTTGTCTATTTGGCCCCTCTCTGTATCTCGGGTTTTGCTGGACTGAATTTCACAATTTTTGGACTGTAGACAGGCCTTGACTAGTCAAGGCTAGATTCCAAATTTGGTTTAAAGATGTTTACTTTTGACGGAGTTATAAGCTCTTAAAGTTGAAAGTTTAACACAGAGATCCTAGGTCGACCCTTACTAACACTGGCTATCGCCAGTGTTAATACATGCCCCAATAAATTTGATTTGATTTGATTTGATTTGACACATGCAAAATACAAGCGATACACAGATGAATAATGATAAACTACGTAGACATCTAAACCTTATTTAAAATGTGCTGCAATAAGGAATCCCCTCGAGCGAAGCGAGACGACGCCAACTGAGCGAGCGAAGCGATGTGGCTAGTAAAATATAAAATACTACAGAAGCGAAATTTGCAATCAGCATCCGAAAATGTATTAAAACTTCAGACAGTTTTTTAAAATTTATAAAATGACTTCACCATCTTTCCCAAGCGTGCACGTTTGGAACCAAGTGCTGGTTAAGTCATTTTATTTCCCAGTAGCCACAAGTTCCAAAAAGGTTTAAGAGAGCCCCGAATTCTTTTACAGGCAGTTTTTGGGTACGTGTTTCGATAGTCGTTGTCGGAAATGACTTTTACACATAAGGCAATCTGTCTTTCGAGGAGTTTTTGCGAGACCTGCTGATGTCAAACTCAGGGAAAGAAGAAAACAAGCCAAACAGCGAAAATCAATCATACACTGGCATAGCGCCTTTACCACCACGGCCACACCTCCAGTTCACAGCTGTTTTCTTCTTTCCTTTATACAATTTACAGCGATTTGTGTATACCTTTATTTGATGTCCAAAGTCATTTAAAACTTAGCGAACCAACTTGACACCTTTATTTGTTGCACGTTAAAGGGACATAAGCCTTACTTAAACTGCGAGGGCTGCTACGTGCCGTCATCACGTACAATTTACTAATCTGGAACAACTCGAACGAATAAACGAATACTTGCTTTCTCCTTTCACAGCGCTTCCCTACCCAGTACCCATTATGTACCTGCGGTTCTCATTGTAGTATAAATCTATCGACTGATTCGCAGACTGGGCAAACATTGGGGCTGGAACACCCCAACCCACCCACCAACCCTCCCCACCCTCCACCGTAACGTCGGCCTGATTGCAAGAAGCGATTACACGCCTCCACGCTTGAATTTCCTAATGAGCGCGCCTAATGTTACCGGAAATTATTCAAATACTAACAAATATGTACATTAGAAATTAGGCTACACTGCAAATCATACAAAATTTATATAGGAACACAAGCGCAACAAACGTTAACTCTTACAAATATTATAAGCCCGAACGAATTCAACTTCCTATCTAAGCAACACTCAACCGGCAAACGTCATGCTTTTGGTAAAATATTGATACGCTCGCAAATTATATTCATGAGGAATGATTTTCTAATGCTAATTGAATATTGGGCTAGACGAAAATCTAGAATGAACCTACGTAGGTCGCAAGATGGGCACTGCTTCTCCCTTTCCTTCTTTCTTTCCATTCCCGTCGCTGTATATATAAAATCTTGTTTTTTTTCTTTTTAAATTTAGGCTGGATGTTAGTGGCATCTGTGCCCTTTCCAGTCGTGTTGCACATTTTGTTTGAACTATTTATTATTATTTGTGCTTCTCTGCATCCAGTATGTTGAAAAGAGAAACCCAATGGGCATAATACCCAACACAAACCGAATTTTGGATCTGACTTTAGAATAAAACCATAATACACTTAAAATTGCATAACAGACAGCCGAATGCAGGCAAAATTGCCTAAGTCAATACAACAATTCGAATAATTTAAAAAAAGGATAATTTAAAAGAGAGTGACCTCCTTGTGCTAAAGCACAAGAAAAAAAAACACTTCTTCTTGTACTTTTCAGCACAAAGAAGCCACTCTCTTCTTTCTTTGTTTTAATTTTTTCTAATTAAAAAAAACTTTTTTAATTATCCTTTTTTAAATTGTTCGAATTGTTGTATTGACTTAGGCAGTTTTGCCTGCATTCGGCTGTCTGTTATGCAACTTAAGTGTATTTTGTTTTTTATTCGCTTGATAATGAGTTGAGTCAGAGCGAAACGTCGGGTTTTGTTGACATTGTGCAATTTGGGTTTCTCTTATCAACATACTTCGTTCCAGTGCTTACTAATCTACGAATTCAGAACAGGGGACTTTTGGACACACTCGCCCAAGATAAAGAAAATTTGACATTGGCTTGTATTGATACGAAATTTTGATTGTTTTCTCGCTACAGTACTGGGTTCGCGATATAATCAGGCGATATACAGGGTGTAACGGAAGTAATGGACCAGGATCCACCGTTTCCTTGTATCATCTCCAATAGAAATGAACCTGGGTGAGCTTATGGAGTCGCTAGGGAGCCATTTGCATGCAAGGGTTTGATTGACCGTGACACGTCCATTCAAGATCATCACGTTTCTAAGTTTTTACCCAAGCGTCGTAGACCACCGGTGGAAATTTGAAAGATGCTGGGAATCACTAACCAATACTACCCAAAAAGACAGAACGAAAATCTGTTAAAGGCACATTCCGCTTTATAAGAGCCATGCGCAAATCGCCATCCGCGCATGTTACCATCGCACCGTTTAGCGATACTCAGCGTAATAATAAAAGGCCAACTAAGATAGTAGCTGCGTTCCTACTTAGTTGGCCTTGGGCGTAGTAGAACAAACTGCATGAACGCAAAAATTGTGTCGTCGCAAACCTGAACGATTTTATACTTTTTTAGGCTAGTATCTTATAATTTTTCTTCGGCGATCTATTGGTAAAACTAATTTAAATGTTTAAATGTCTAAATGTGTTCGTCTTTTAGATTATTGATCTCATGGTAATTATTAGCAAACAATTAAAAATTAGTACTGTATATACACACACACAGATGAAACGTCACGGTTATTGTAAGCGCGCAAAGAATCATATAATCGTAGGATGGTATTAAATTAGTTCTCAATATTCAACAGAAATATCCTAACGCCACATTTTAAATAGTTTTTTTTAGCAAGGGATTGGCTAACGGTAAGTAAATAGAACTTTGGGGCCGTACTGATGTGTTGGATCGAGAAAAACGGGGCGTTGGGAGGAATATACCTTTAATAACTACATACGTTATGAGCAACAACAAAAAAAAAATCCCGCCGATAACAAGGGCAGCGTGGCAGGCAGTGAAGCAAACGGACAGTAGGATGCTTGAGAGACTTCCCTGCCTGACCCGCTGCCCTTTTTTTTGAGCTTTTCTTTTACCGATTAACGGATTTTCATTCTATCTTTTTGGGTGGTACTGGTTATTGATTCCCAACATCTTTCAAATTTAGACCAGTGGTCTACGACGCTCGGGTAAAAACATGGAAATATGATGGACGACCTTGAATACAGGGTGGTTTGTTGAATGAATGAATGAATTTTACTTTTATGTGAAAACATAAGGGGAAACTTCCCGAGGTTCTTGCGAACCTGTTTTATAGGGAAGAACCCATTATACATACAAAACGTCAAAGCATAATATGGTAACAAAATACAAAACAGACAATGAGATCCTAGATACAGTATTAGCAACAAGTAAATGCTTAACGTGGTGAAACAAAACAAATTAAAACAATATAAATATATGAACACAGATATAATTGTCTATGGGTAAATAGGAGAACCTACAATTCAGAAAGAAACGCCCAATTAGCAAATTTAAGAATGAATACATATTAAGAAAAGACCAGCATGAAGATACATCTATTCATTAAGATGTATAAGAAACTGTTTTAAAGTAAACGCAAATTTTTTGGTATTTTTCACCTGCTTGATACTTAGAGGGAGGCAGTTCCAGTTTTTTACAGCCGTGTAGGTGAGATTGCGTTTTGCATGGTCAGTTCTACACCTGGGCAAAACGAGCTTATCACCATTACGGGTGTTGTAGTTGTGACAATCATGGAAGGTCTTCACACGGATAAGTCTGTTGAAGCAAGTCCAAGTTTCGCTGGCAGTGTAAACAAGGCTGTGCATATAAAGACAAACATTGTATTGATAAATTTGAGCAACCTTGATAATTTCAAACTTCATAAACAGAGGCAAACAGTGGGAGTCATAAGTTGCCTTAGCAATACTTCTTACTGCTCTTTTTTGAAGTACAAGAATACGTTGTAGCTTGTAGTTAGAAACTGCACCCCAAACAGTAATCCCGTATAAAATTAAGGGATAGACAAATGCAAAGTATAGAATTCTTAATAATTTAGATGGAACAAATCCTTTCACTCTAGACAGGATAGCAGATCCCATGGCAACTTTACTGCACACATAGCTAATCTGTGGTGTACATGAAAGGATATCATCAAGGACATTCCTGAAACACGAACATTTCTCACTCTTTCGAGTAGAACGTCCGAGATTTTGATGACGTGTGACTCATTTTGATCAATTTGCGCAATTTTTTGACTCGAACCCATTATCATGTATTTAGTTTTCTTTGCATTTCATGACAATTTGTTAGAATCAAAGAAATGGGTAAATCTTTTAAGATCAAAGTTAACGTGGCTGATAAGGACATTCAAATCTTTTCCGGAATATTCTAATGTGGTATCATCTGCAAAGCCAACCACGAACGACTGATTGCTACAAGAAAAAATATCATTAATGTACAACAAGAAAAGTATTGGGCCTAAGATGGACCCTTGTGGCACTCCACAAGTAATTCCCAGCAGTGGAGACTGAACTCCATTTAGATCCGTAAACTGTGTTCTACCCACTAGATAGCTTTTAAACCAATTGTAAGTAACACCTCTGATACCAATTGAGGAAAGCTTCTTTAAAAGTAAATCGTGGTCTACTGTGTCGAAGGCTTTGGATAAGTCCAAAAAAACAGACACAGTAAAGTTACCTAGTTCAATGTTTTCGATAACCTTATTAACGACAGTGTGTAGTGCTTGAACTGTAGATCTACCCCTGCGAAAACCAAATTGATTGTCACTCAACAGATGGTGTTTTTCCAGAAAGAAATATAAACGCTTATACACAACTTTTTGAAATACTTTTGAAAAAACAGGCAACAAAGAAATGGGCCTATAGTTACCAAAATCATTAACATTACCAGATTTGTAGAGAGGAATAACCTTTGCTTTTTTGAGCTGGTTCGGAACACAACCTGTCGTAAGGGATTTGTTTATGAGCTGTGCAAGAGGTGGTGACAAATACCTATAACACCGTTTGACCAGTAGCATGCTAATGTCATCAAAACCACTTGATTTTTTGCCTGGCAATGCCTTAATAATGCTCTTAATCTCACATGCGTCAGTAGGCCACAAGAAAAGTGAATCGTTAAACTTGGCTCCCGTATTTCCCACATTAGGCACGGTAGGCAAATTAGCAGCCAACTTGGGTCCAATTGAGACAAAGTGCAAATTTAATTCTGCAGCCAACCCAGGAGCCTCATTGGAATTCTGGCTAGCATGTGGAAGAGTCATGTTATGGGGTTTATGGGTACCTGTAAGTTTTTTCAAATCTTTCCATAATTCCTTGCTATTATTTTTATTGTTTTTAAAAAGGTTGCCATAAAAATTATTTTTTGCTTCCTTAATAAGGATGTGAACTTTTTTGTATGCAGATTTGTACAACTTATTTTTCATTTTGATTTGTTTTTGCAGTTCTGGAGAAACCCAATCTTGAGTCCTTTTAACTCGTTTGATGGTAGTTTCATTTTTAAAGTTGGGCTCAATTATGGGAAATGCAATATCCAAATGATGTGTGAATTTGGCTAAGAAATTTTCGTACAATCGGTCTAAGTCATCTTTAAGATTTAACTCGTTCCACATTTCATTCTTTAAGCCCTCAACCAAATTATTATAGCCTTTTTCAGAGTAACTCGCCTAATCTTATAGCAAGGATGTATTTTACTAAGCTTATTAGATTCTAAGAACACGTAGATTGGAAAATGATCGGTGAAATCAGATATGATAATGCCAGTATGAGTTCCCTTGCTTAAATGATTCGTCCAAATATTGTCAATTCTCGTAGCAGAGGAGTCTGTAATTCTAGTTGGCTTTGTGATAATTGGAACAAATCCTACAGAAAGCCAATCATTCACAATAGATGAAATGGCGTAATCAGACAAATACTTATTTAAGTCAACATTATATTCTCCTAAAATATAACCTCTTTTTTTCTCGGCACAAATTTTGTTTATAGTAAAACTAAAAGCATTGCTGAAATTACGCATGTTGCCAGCTGGAGGCCTATAGACTACTCCAACAACATACACATGGTGCCCAAAAGTAATTTCTAAAAACATATCCTGGCCATCCAATTCATCAATAGAAAACTTTAAGTCATGTCTAACGTGGAAGCTGCAACAGCTCTTAATTAGCATTCCAATACCTTCACCCTTTTTTAGAATTCTGTTTTCTGCTATAAAAGTGTAGCCGTCTAGGTTACAAACACCATGATTTTGATCATTGAACCACGTTTCTGTGACGCATATGATGTCGAATTCAGCATTAGTGGCATTAATAATGTGTTCAAATTTATCGAATTTGTTCTGAGTAGAAAAGTCCCTGACATTTAGATGAACAAAAGAAACAGACTTATCGATAAAATTACCAACAATAGAAGAACCTTCAGGAACAGCAGTGGTATTGTAAAACGACATTTTAAAACCGTATGCTAATGGGCATACGTCAGGGTCTGAAAAAATAAAATCGAGTTCATCGTTAATGTGGAGTTTGTCGCATTGACTATGAGCGTCGTTGGTATCACTCGTAAGACACTTTCTTAAACAAACATTGTTGTAAACATTGTTGTTAGTATGCTTTTTGAGATGTAATTTTGCGGGAAGAAATCTGGGAATATGTTCCGTCATACGACTAACGATTAGTCTATTAAACAAGGTTAGTTTCCCTCAAAAGAGAAGAAGTTAAATGGTTTCCGCTCGAGTAGCGTACTTTGTATAATGGCATCAACAAGCAGTTTTTTGCTTAGGGGAGATAAGTGGATACCATCAGATGCAAGGATGCCATGTCTACGTGAAATTAAATCCCATAAGGAGATTAAACCAACTCCTGCTTCTTTACAGCATGACATAATATGGCCATTGCACTGAACAATATACTGTTGTAGGGAAGGCCAGTGATGTACACGGAAACGCTGCCTTTGCGGGAAGATACTGATAACAGTGATGCGCTTTGTGGGTAAAAAGGATTTGATTATGTCAATCAACTCAAGTAGTTTTTGGGCAATGACTGCCGGAGAGTCTAAACCTACATTGTTGGTCCCGGCACAGAACACTACATTGGTAATATCTTCTGAAGGATTTAAAATGTTGGGAACACAGTCACATAGATGCTCAAGACGGGCACCAGGAAAGCACCAGGTCTTTGAGTTGCCAATATTCCATGGTAGTTTAACTTTCCTGACCTGCGAATCACCAATAATGAGGAATTTTAATTTTTTCCTTACTTTTTGTGTAGGGTTTGGAGAGGAAAGCTGTCCTAGTGAATTGTTACATGATTGTGCAACTGAAGCATGCCGAGTACTGCCACTGTTGACTGCAGGGTTGAACTGATTTAGCCTTTCAATTTCAGCAGGTGATGATCTTGGTACCCTCTTAGGGTAAGGCAAATTACCGTTAGAAGATCTGTTTCCTTTGTGTAACGACCGCCCAGGGTGGGAGTTCACAGGCACGGATGACTTAGGTAACATGTCAACGTTAGAAGCTCGGCTAGGTAACTTGTCAATATGTGCAGAAACCACTTGCACTTCGTTCGCTTTAGTAATTGACACCACAGTATTCACTGACATAGATGTGGTGGCATGGGGGTCAGTAGGTATGGACTGCCCGGTTGGTGAAAAACGGGTAATGCCCGTTTCAGTGATGTCATGGTTAGCGACCTTCTCAAAAAATGTGCGAATCGTAGACGACTGGCTCAGGAGGGCATTTTCAATTTTAAGTTCAAGATTAGAAAAGCTCACTTTAAGCAGTTGTTGAATTGAGCTAAGAAAGTGGTCCAGCACATCGGTCAAATGGTCAATTTTGCCTGCCAATACAGTATTACCACTAGAAGGTTCAGTGTGCAACAGCTGGAAGTCAGAAGTCACATGTTTAATGCTTTCATTAATAAGGCTCACCTGTGCTTTTAAAGTACTTACACCAACGTTAAGTTCACTCCGAGAGTTTTCAAGAAAGTTTTCAAGAAAGGTTGGTAGTGATTTGGGTTTGTCATTTTCACTAACCCCCGGAGAAAATCCAACCTTTTGAATTGATGGGGACTGACAAGTGGAAAAAGATAAATCATCAGATACCTGAGAGAGGTCAACAGAACGAAGTAGATCGGTGACATCTGGTTTAGAAGCAGAGTTAGCAGTGACCAAATTATCAGGAGAGTAGCAAACTGTAGTTTCGCTTAAGCTGTTAGATTGTAAGATTTCAGTAGGCATTGAGATATTATTATTGGCTCTCTTAGCCACAGATCGTGATCTTAGACAGCATGAAAATGAAGCAGGCTTCCTTACTGACCTAAGCGACTTCCTGCGAGTTGGGAAACATGAAGTTGATGATTCCATTTTCGTTCTTTTAAACTTTTTAATGGTAAGAAGATTTCGGTCGCAGAACGTGAGTAATTAAACCAAATTTACCACATCAATAAACACAATGCAAATAATCAAACGGGTATTTCTCTACTTCAGACTCAAATTAATATGATTCCAATGACCAGCAGACAAGAACGCAGCAACGCATTAATCACAGTCGAACTATTTTT
>JAHWFP010232097.1:30452-47361 GCA_023313725.1 Lithobius niger | reverse complement strand
ACGGCACACCTGACGTTTTTGTTTGTAATTCTGTATTCGATTCAAACTGTAAATGGTTCGTTACAATAAACGTGCTTTACGTTTTAAATATATGATTCGTAAAGCACAACAGCACTTAAACAGATGCAATTTTCTCAATTGTACATTTTATTATTTCAATTCAAAATGATCAATTTTTATCCGTGTACATTTTAACAAGTGAAAATTCAATCATATAACCCCTTTTTACGGCACACTTGACGTTTTTGTTTGTAATCCGTGTACCTTTTTTACGGCTATGGCGTCGCGCAGTTTGGTTTAAAAATATATGCGTTTAGCTGAAACACTAATTCTTTCAAAGGGTTTCAAAGGGTTTAACGAGCGTTAACCACTCCTGGGTATCTGCCCGAAGCCCTAAGGCAACCGTTCAACAATCAACTTTTTAGCAAAGACATAACACGTGCACGAAGAATGAATGTGGAGTTTGGTGAGTGGCATTGTTCCCTAAATACAATGGTTAAAACAATGTAAAACAATCAAAATGATCGTTTAGGGTCCCATAACTCCGGAATGGATGGCCCAATCGAAAAAGTGGTCCCTGTAAAGCCGAAGCCCAGGGAAATTTCTGACTCAGATCATGTTTCAGATTTCAGGTAGGTGCAGTAGTTTTTTCTGAAATCGTGTCAGCCAAGAAGAAGAAGAACAAGAACCCAAACAAGAACAACAACAACAACAACAACAACAAGTGAACAGTTTTCAAATTTACATGTGGCTTCCTACGTTTACTTTTGCACGGAATTGCATAAAAGTTGGTGTAAAGTTTGGAAAAGTTGCTATCTACTATCTGGCCAAGTTTGGTTGAAATATATTGAATAGAAACGGAGAAATTGATAGTTTCAGTTTTGCTGGAGAGACGACTTCAATCATATATATACACGGCTATCGCTGTGTATGATAAGTTCTTCAACTTCGTATGTTGCCTATGCACGAGTATTTCGTCACTTTCCGCAGGGGTTGTCATTATTACCATAGCAAAGATACCGCCATGTTTTATTTCAAGTTTCACCTCCTAAGAGAACCTGACAAGTGCTGCCTGCCTTCTGGAGTGCCGTTGGTGGAAGCCGGTATTATTTTATAACACGTTTTCAGAAAAGCGTCACTACCTTCATAATCTACCCTGGGCCTAATGGAGAATTTGCGTCGAAGGTAAGCCTATTCATCCATGCAACAAGCGACGAGACTATTTTAAACGAAGCTAAAATCCTTTTGTATTTTCGGCTGCGTGTTATACTTAGGATTTCAATTCGACGATCAAATATTATTATTTCATTTACAGTTACGTCGAAGAAGTCTATTAGCTGTAAGGAAGTAACGATGTTTTAATTTGCCGTGTTTTTTAACTAACGTTTGACAATGAAACTAACGTTGTCAATAGTGGTCGTCTCTATCTGGTACCATTCCGAAGCTAAAGCGACGGACGGACGGACACACATACATACAAGTTTCTTTTTGCAAAATTTTGTATTAACCCTACACGAACTAGACCTGTTACTACGTACATTTAGGCCTAATCGTAGTAGGACTGTTAGTCCTAAATGTATATAGTTAATAGGGCTATTGTGGTAGTTGAGCTCGTATAACGAATTAAGCAACTTAAAACTAGGATTACATGTAGAGAAATATCGCAATAATCGCAAATATTGCATATAGGTACTGCAATTATCGCGAAGTCGAAATTTCATTATAGCCTATCCCTATAGGGGGTTGGTTGGTTGTGGAGAATATTAACTGCTTATTTTCATGCTTGTAGCATAGAAGGTAGAAGCTGTTCATGTAACCTTCAGTTTTAGTGTTTCACATAATATTTTCTGCCCACTTTCCGAACCCAGACATTGCAAACGTCAGGGGGACTGGTTACGTCACTGGGTCATTTTGGGTCAATTCGTTATTTTGGGTCAGTGGGTCACACTGGGTCAATAGGTCGTGGGTCACAATTGGGTTAGAGTCTTTGCCTCAGATCGTTTGAAAGCTATGTATGATGTCCCTTTTACGGGGATAAATTGTGCTTACCGGGTTTTGTCATAGAAATTATCGCTTTATCACAATATCGTCAATTAATATGTTTCCCAATCAACCTTACTTCGAAACTGATTAAATAAGCAACTAAGTTTGGGCTAACAGTGTAAAACCTTAAAGGGCAATTACATCCATTTTGACATGCAGGTTTTACTTTTGGATCACGTAACCAATAACTAAACACAAGAATTGCGGTAGGAATACGTTACGTAAGTCCGATACAATAATTTAATTACTGCATCAGCAAAACAGGACACGGAGACCGCCATTATTTTGCTGGAACGCGCAGAAATTAATGCCTACAGTCGATGCTTATCGATTTCGACTCGCAGCCGATTGAGATAGCTCTGTTGGCTGTGAGTAGCTCAAGCGTCTGACGGACTTAGCTAGCCGACAATAGTGGCCAGCTAAGGCCGTCAGACGCTTGAGCTACTCACAACCGACACAGTTATCACAATCGGCTGCAAGTCGAAATTGATAAGCACCGTCTGTCGGCATTAATTTCTGTGCGTTCCAGCAAAACAATGGCGGTCTCCGTGTCATGTTTTGGTGATGCAGTAATTAAATTGTTGTATCGGACGTACGTAACGTATTCCTACCTCAATTCTTGTGTTTAGTTATTAGTAAACTGTAAGGTTTGACCCCAACCTGCCATGTTAAAACTGAAATTTCGATGCTTAATTTCTCTGCTGTCTTTCAACATTTTCCACTCAAATTTGGTATACAAGCTTTATTGGATTTGGTGAACATGTGTACCAACTTTCCGATTAGACACATCGGAGATCTGGACTTGAGCTGGAATCGTGATTTTCTTTTTGGCTTCTTCATGTCCTTGGCAAGACATTTTTCTGCTACGCTCTCTACAGATCAAACTATTTGTCCTATAAAGCTGGTTCTTAGCTCATTTTACAGGTATTGCTCTGTAGATGCGCCCTTTCCATAAAGCTTTTTCTAATTGGTCAAGTGGTTCAAGGGTTAGGGAGCTCTAAATGACCAGATAGATTGTTTTACATTGTTTTAAACATTGTTATTATTCAACAATGCCAATCAGCAAACGCCAGACGCATGGCAGAGACTGAAGATTAATCAAACAATGCTGGTCAGCCAACCATTCACCCGCACGTGAAGAGGAAGGATTATCATTATTACCATTTTGATTTATATAATGAACTAGCTGTACCCCCGGCGTAACATACGTCTCTAGCCGGTTCCCACATACCTGAGAGAAATACTGTAGTGGGCAGTATGGAATGAAAAGGTCGCCTAAGGCCCCCAGCCTCCGAACTCCCCTGCGGCCTACCCCCCACATTCTCCCATTGTATAGTCCGATTTCCTCCATGCCCCCCTCCCCCCCCCCCGTAACCCTTTTTCCGTCCCATTAAAAACATTAAAAAAAGCTAATCTAAACTGCATGGTATGCCAAAGTAACACGAATTAGTAAACAAAAACGAACTCGTTTGAGGCTTAAGGTAAGGTTTAATTGATTCGAAGTCAAATCAGCAAATGAATACAAATAAACTTTCCTGTAAGGTTTCAGATACTGCAGTGTTGCTGTACTGATTAGGCCACGTGAAACCTTACTGATGTATCCACCCATTAGACACGTAAGTACAATTAAAGTCAGAGCCCAAATTTCAAAAGTTTTCATACCCAAACAAAGGAATAAAAATGTAAGGTTACACATTTCGACTACTTTCTTGGCTAAATTTTTTCAATGTTCTTCAGTGTTCCTAAATTATCTGTAGAGCTGTTGTAAGCCCACTAAGACAATTAGGTTTTAAGCATTTTCCAGCGATGTCGTGTAGCCAAGAAAAATGCACCAATCATTAGCTTAAGTATCGTGTGCAAAAATAATATTGTTAAAAAACATTTTAATATAGCAGTAAGGTTTCACGTGGACAAAACAGTACAGCAACACTGCAGTATCTGAAATCTTATAGGAAAGTTTATTTGTGTTCCTTTGCTGTTTTGACTTCGAATCAGTTAAACCTTACCTTAAACATCAAACGAGTTCGTTTTTGTTTACTAATTGTGTAAGTGATCCAAAAGTAAAACATGCATGTCAAAATGAATGTAATTGCCCTTTAACACTGTTTTCACAGTGAAGTTCACGAACCTTCACGGATGTAAATTAGGATTCACTCGCGATGTAACAAGCAGATTCGAAAATCTACTCATGTGAGAAAAAATTTCATCAGTTTTGGTGCTATTTCATGATTACATATTTAATGTGAAGTACTAACTTTCCTAAAAGAGAATGACGCAGTACTAACAGATTAACTGGTTACCCCTGAAAATTCTGAACGAAATGCCAGAAACCGTTGGTTTTTAGCTGGTACGGTTCCCGAGATGTGATAATTTAACTTCAGGGTTTGTTACTACGATCGCCATTTTGGAGAGCAGCGCTTAAAATAAACTCGCCAACTGCCGAATTCTCTCGCCATTTGGCGACTGATGACCGAAATTACGGGCTGGTGGGGTTGGTCGCAATTTGCCCTTTACTGGCCTGCAAAGGAAGTCATTATTGGAAAGAAGTAATGTGTATCCTTTCGTGTGTGGTTTTATGTGACCAATCATTGTACACTGATTTCTGAATAATTTACATATTTGAGAGTAAAACCCCGAAACCTTTTGCCCAATTTGGTGGATTTTCGAACTTAATCTGCAGGACAGTTGGTTCAACAGCTATCGTGAAAACAGACAGACATACAGGCAGACAGACAGATTGTCATGTACCAGGATGAGATGAGAAGCTTCTTTGTTCAGCTTCGCATCGCCTCTTACTAATAAATGAGTAAAAAAAAATCTGGTAATGAGAGGGTTCAGATGATATTTGGATTACTTTTAAAAGTCAAGTGGGAAAAACTGAAACTACAATTATTCTTTCCAATTCCCTCCCGATTTGGAGTCCCTTCCTGGTGTACTCCCGTTTTCCCGATTCCCGTTTCA
The DNA here is from genome assembly GCA_023313725.1 of Lithobius niger. Taxonomy (NCBI): domain Eukaryota; kingdom Metazoa; phylum Arthropoda; class Chilopoda; order Lithobiomorpha; family Lithobiidae; genus Lithobius; species Lithobius niger. Next base: position 42,357 of record JAHWFP010232097.1, on the reverse strand, counting down.
CGGAATCCCGTTCGCCGATAATTAAGCCCTGTTTAAAATTCGGCGAAAGGGGAATTCCCGTTTCGCCGAATCAAAACATTCTTTAAAAATGTAACATTGGAGAAGTTAAAGATGCATACTTAATTCAGAGGAATTTCTGATGTTGTATGTTTAGCCGCAGCGAGCGCGGTAGCGCGAGCAAGGCACGTAATTTGAAAAAAAAAATTTATTCGGCAAAACTGAATTCGGCGAAACGGGAATTCCCGATTCGGCGAAAATGAATACACTGATTAAAATTCGGCGAAACGGGATTCGGTGAAACGGTCATACACCACTTCCCTAGCCCCTTACACAATTGCTGCCATAGGTGAGGGGGAGGGGGGGGGGGGGGGGGGGGGGGGATATTTTACAAGCAGCATGGCCTCCTGGGGGAAAAATGAAAGCTACGGTCCTACTTTGCTATTATTTAACGTTAAAAAACTCACCGTTTGAAATACTGGAACATAACACTACTGCAATGAACACGACAGGCAGAAAGTTGCGCATGGTTGCTGGAAGTGAACTAAGTGAAAAATAATCGTCGATCGACGATGGATTGTGAAGAATATCTCTTATAGTTCTTGCTTTTCGTTTGAACAGGTGTTTGCTTTTATTAGACAATGACTACGATACATAATATATGACTTCACATAGTTTTATCACCAATGTGTTTTGATTAATAATAATCCTATAAAACAACCTAAACCTTATCACAATAAGACACGCAAAACCAACGTAATAGTTTTACTCAACTAAGTTTATGACGTCGGTTTCCAGGTGGCATTGTCTCAGCATATTATCCTGGTTACCGCATGTAGTATGCACTTCTAGTTAAATTTTTTTTTTACGGATAATAACTACAGGTCCGAGCGAGCTAAAGCTTTAGTTAGCCAACTTCGTATATTATAAACCAGTCTCATAGCAGAAATGAAGACAACGACCCAACAATGAAGACATGCGCGTGTGTCCATTCTTTGGTTTTAAGTTGAAACTGGTACGTTGTTGCCTTGAAAAGAAGTTGAAATTGGCACATTGTTGCCTCGACTAACAATTTGATCTTTATCGGTCAGCGCAGATGCATGTCTTAAATGACGTCATGTACGAAGGATAGTTATTTTTCACACGGTAAGGATTGCTCAAGCAAAACCGATAAACTGGGAATTGGTAGGAGAGCCTGAACGACAAATGCCCGTGTGTGGGGCAGTGCGTCTGTCAGCTCTGCTCTTAGCATTCTAATACTACAAAATAACGAGATTGCGAGGGCGGGGCCCGCCGCAGTACGTCTGTCACCATTAAGCATATGATTGCCCATTAACGGAACCTAAAAGTACTTTTTTGGGTTGTTGGGGATGGAGACCGTAGCAATTTTATTTGCCCAAATTTCGCAAAAGAGAGAAGGGCAGTATTTAATTCAACTACCCATTCAAATTCAACTACGTGTAGCAAAAGGGAGGTAGGGAAGAGGAGGGACAGGTAGGTGTATAGGAGGCGAACGGAGAAGGAAGAGAGAGGATGGAAGAAAAGGGGGGGGGAGATGAGAAGGACGGGATTGGAGGAAAGGGAGCGTATTACAGAAAAAAAACTGCCCGTCGCACTACTGAGCGTGAACTGGGAATCAACCACGGGCAAAACAAAACCCCGGGCGAAGCCGGGTTACGACTGCTAGTTAATTCATAAATTTATAAGGACTGGTTTAATCTACCTGGCCCACCTTGGCTCCGGAGAAATCTCTGTTGTCTAGGTGCACGCCAACGTGTAAAGTATTTTATGAAGGGCCACGCTCGGTAATTAAGATAAAATAAGATATATTTATACTCAGAAGGAGAAAGGAATACAAAAGGGCATAAATTCAGATGCCACTAACATTGGTCCAGGTACAAAGCTAAAAATTGCAAGAAAAGAATAATAAAATACGTACAAGTAAAATCTCATAAGGGATGATAAAGGTAAATATAAATCAAAACAAATCAACCAAACATAATTTCATATAAAAGTTAATGTTCAATAAAAAGTTAAAAACAATGCAAGTACTCTCCAAGGTCAATATTCTTTAACCAACGTTTAAAAACCTCAATGGAAGGGGCAAGAACGACATCCCTGGGCAATGCGTTCCAGGGGTGAACGACTCTATTCGAAAAGAAGAACTTACGACAATTCAAGCTGCAGCGTTCCACGACCAACTTAAAGGGATTGCCACGAGTACGATCAGATGATCGGAGCTCAAAGAGACAATCACCAAGTCGGCACAAGTCGCCCCGTAACAAAATATAAGTGAAATTTAGGTCAGCTCTCAGCCTGCGCAATTCGAGGGTATCCATGTTAAGCAGATTTAGTCACTCATGATAAGAAAGGTGGCGAGTGCCGTGCAATGACTTGGTAAAACTGCGTTGGACAGATTCAATGTTAACAATATCCTTCACGAGATAGGGTGACCAAACCTGGCTGGCATATTCAAGTAATGGTCGCTCGTATACCTTAAAGGCCCAAACAAGGGTTTTTCTGTCACCAGATTTAAAAAATTTCTTTATCATTGCCGCACGTTTACAGGCTACATTGACAATTTGATTGCAGTGATCTGAAAACTTAAGGTCGTGAGTAAACCAAACCCCAAGATCCTTTACTGATTTGACTTGTTTCAACACTGAGCCACACAGGGAGTAATCTAAATGGAGGTTATGGTAACCTACATGCATGACAAAGGATTTGAGGGGAGCGATGGGTAATTGCCAGTTCGCCGACCAGGACTGAAGGCTGTCAATCTCTGATTGGAAACCAAAAAACGTGTCACTATCTACCACTTAAGAATACAATTTTAGGTCGTCTGCGAATTTCTTTAAAGTAGAATCATCATGTTCTGCTGAAAGATCGTTGAGATATAAAATAAAAAGTAACGGGCCCAATACTGACCCCTGCGGTACCCCGCTACCAACAATGACAGGGTCAGACAATGTCCCCTCGATCGTAACACACTGACTTCTACCAATCAAAAAGTCGGCCAGCCAAGACCAGAGATTTCCTCTAAAGCCGAGGCATTCCAACTTGGCCAAAAGTTTAAGGTGCGAAACCGACTCAAATGCTTTAGCAAAGTCAACGAAAACGACGTCAACTGGGATACCTGCGTCAACAGAGTTAGTCCAGTCGTGAAATGCCAATAACAGCTGGATGCAAGTAGAAAGTCCAGGCAAAAACCCGAACTGATCGTTAGACAACAAATTACAATCCTCAATAAAGGAAAACATGTTTTTCCTAATTAAACCCTCGAGCAGCTTACAGGGCACACAAGTTAGGGCAATAGGTCTGTAGTTTCCAGGGTGGGAAGCTTCACCCTTCTTATTGATAGGACTAATATTGGCGGTCTTCCATTTAGTGGGGAGACAGCCGGAATTGAGTGAAAGGTTAAAGATCCATGATAATGGGATACAAATTTGATATTTAATCCCCTTATAAAAAAATGCAGAAAAGCCATCTGGGCCCACTGCTTTGCTAGGCTTGATATGTGATAAAGACGTAAGTACATCCTCAGCATTTAAGGTTAAAGGGGGGCAAGTCAAGCAATTTGTCTTGCCATGCCACTCTGGAGTGCTGCGATGAAATTCTTTGAAAACTCCTAACTAAGGACGTTTGTTTGTCAAGGGTATCAGTGATAAATCCACCATTCAGTTTGAGAGGCGGAATAGTTCGTCCACCGCCAGATTTGGCTTTTATGAATCTAAAAAGTGAGGTTAAATTTCCTTCCCTAACTACTTTTTTCTCAGTATTTATTTCATGCTCACGAACAAGTTTGGAATACGCCTTTTGACAAGTTAAGTACTTGGAGTGAGCTGCAGGTGAACGTGTTTCCTTAAAACTTCGCCAAAGCTTTAATTTTCTTGTGTGTAACTGACGTATTTTCTTAGGTAATTTAGAGCGATGAGTCAGGAACCTACTGGAGACACCTTCCTGGTCAATGCAAGTAAATTTTGAACTACTTGATTTCCCCCTAAATTTCAATAAAGTGTAAAAGCTGTTGCACATCTCCTCAATATCAGAGATACCCAACAAAGCGGCGGCCCAATCAATCGACCTAAGTAACTCGTAATCAATGTGGAGATTCGGAGGACATTGTGACTTAGTTGCACCAAACGTGGGACATTTAGTTGAAAAGAGACCATACTGTGGTTGCTCGCTCCAAGACAGTCATTTACAGTGACATTGAAAATCAGTCTGTCGTCATCAGTGCAGACTAAGTCGAGTATATTATCAAGTCTCGTTGGCTTGGTAACTAGCTGGGTAAAGCCAGATTCGGAAATACACTGAAGGAATACCCGGCCATTTTCGTGGTTAGAGGCAGACTTAGCCCAGTCAATGAATGACATGTTAAAGTCACCAACTAGAATATTCAACCCACAAGTGCTGGTACTAGCACGTATAGCTGTGCACATATTTGATACTACAGCATAATCATATTTATTGGGAATATAGCCCAGCAGCAAGCGGATATTATATGAAACTAAGTCTAAATAGAGAAACTCGACATCAGTTGACAAGTCTCCGATAGTGTAGACAATGTTTTGCCTAACGGCCACAAGTAGGCCACCACCCAATGAGCCCCGATCTCTGCGTGCAACATTGTAGGGAAAGCTACCAACAATCAAGTTATCAGGGTGAACATCAGTCAACCATGATTCAGTAACTAACAGGATGTCGTACCTACCAGCACCTAACAGGAATCTAAAATCTTGGAGGTTTACATACACACTATGGGCATTTATCAGTACACACTTTAAACCTATCTCGGAGGAGGGTGACAAGCTAATGGGATGTGGCAGATACATGGGTACTGGTATGCAATTTAAGATGGATGCAGGACCCCTTAACAACCCCAGTTTCCCAAATAATGTTCATTTGAAACTACCAAGGAAAGCTCCTCAGTGAGGATAGCCTTACCCTTCCTAGAAAGATGGATACCATCACCGGAGAAACAGCCTGGTGAATTCAGGATTTGATCCCAAACAGAAATGAACTGGAGGCCGAGAAGACTGCACATTCTGGCAAGTTCGCTGTTACAGCAGGTGATTCTGCCATCTGGGTCGAGGAGCTTACCAACGAATTGCGGCAGTAGGCCAAGGCAAATGATCCTAGCGTGAGGCCTGGCATGTTTAATCTCTTTAACAGCAGCAGCGATATGCGTAGCAATATATGCTGGCGAATCACGCATCGCATTATTACCACCAACACACAGGATAACAGTAGGATTAGATACAGTGCGCTTAAGGGCCTAGGGAATCCTCTACACAAGTTGTTCTGCACGAAGTCCAGGCCATGTCCAGGTGATAGAGCGGCCAGATGACGTCCTTATATGAAGTGCTCTCACGTGAGAATCCCTAGTGACCACTAAGTTATTGCGTGGAATGTCACTACCGCAGGTTACCGAAGGTGGTGAAATTAATGCTGGCACAGTTGCGGTCTCACGGACATTTGGGGTCTTGTAACTATTTCACTGCTTTAAAAATAACCGTGTCTCGCTGCTGCTGTTGTTGTTTATCTCGTCGTTTTGGGGACTCTTTGTCCTCACCTGGAGATCGAACCAATCTACCGTTTTTCAAGTTTTACAGCGTAAAACGTAGGTATGGATATGGCCTAGGGCTTTGTGAATGCTATTTTAACGCGACTACAATATTCTTGTTGTTGTTCTTGTTCGTGTTGTTCTTAATGGGGGCAAATTTTGCTCTCGCATAGAGGTCGACCCGATTTTTACAGCTTAAAATGTAGGTATTACAAGGACCGAGTCTTTTGAGCGCTATTTTAATGTGATTACAATATTGTTGTTGTTATCCTTGTTGGGTAGATTTAAAACTTTGAAAATCTATAGTCCCCCCACCCTTCCAAATTGACATAGATCAACGAAATTCTACATTTGGGGTCGCGAAGTATTTCACTGCATTACAGAATTTTAATGACAACAACCGAACCGTTTGTCTACCACCACAACATGGCCATATCTTGTATTGTTGTTGTTGTTGGGACTTTTCTCCGTCACTAGTACAGGTGTTAAGCAACAAAATCATTCACATCGAGCAAAAACCATGAAATTTGGTACACAAGTCATTCTTAGCGGTACAAATCGAACTAACTATGGTACCCCCTTGAGATGTCCCCAGGGCCCACAGCAACCCCTTGTGCCTCCACACACCATGCCTCAGTGCGCCTAATGTCCAACAAATTCTTACTGCAGAGAAAAGAGCTGGAAGTGTGGTGCACAAGTCTTTCTTAGCAGCAAACGTCGAACCAGCTATGGACCCCTATGAAATAGCCCCCAAGCACCCCCTCCCCCTCCGGCGTCCTCCTGTTTCCCCTCCTTGTGGCTTGACCAGCAAATTACAGCAGATCAAGCTAAAAGTACTAAATGCGGTACACAATTAGTTTTTAGCAGTACAAATCGAACTAGGTAAGGAACCCCCTCGAGATAAGCCCAAGGTCCCCCGGGTCCTGTCGGGCACTTCATGGGGTGCCGATCGCACTGCCATGTTGCGCCTCTACCGAGCCCTTGTTCGCAGCAAACTTGATTATGCGTGTATGGTCTATGATTCGGCTAGTGACTCCACTCTCCAGATGTTGGACACTGTGCATCACAGTGGCCTGCGTGTGGCGACTGGGGCATTTCGAACTTCTCCAGTGGTCAGCCTCTATGCTGAGGCCTCGGAGCCACCTTTGGCCATTCGTCGGCGACAGCTTGCCATTCAGTATGCTGTGCGTTTGCGTGCTGTACAATCCAGTCCTGCTTAGTCCATGGTTTTTGGCCAGACTTGCGAGTCGGTAGACGCAGGGTGGGTAAGGGTGATTTCCGCGATAGGCTCCAGCAGTCCTGTCAGGAGATAGCCTTTGAACTGCCCTGCGCCTTGAGGCTTGGGAGAATGCCAGTTGCCCCTTGGCTTGTCCCAAGTGGCAGTTTCATTTTCGCTCTGGCGTCCCTCCCGAAGGGTTCCACTCTACCAGCAAGGTACTTACAGAAGTTCCGGGGGCTGAGTTCTCAGTACGCCGGTTATCAGCACCTGTTTACTGATGGGTCGAAATCTGACGTTGGCGTGGCGTGTGCTTGTGTATGTAAGGGAGTAACGGTTGCCCATCGCCTTCCATCAGGCTATTCTGTGTTTTCTGCAGAGCTTTTGGCTCTTGGTTTGGCGGTGGAATGGATCCTTGACCTTCAGGGCACGCATTTCATTATCTTTAGTGATTCCATGAGTGCCCTGGAGTCCTTGGCGAATTACAATCCTCGGAACCCCTTGACACAACGTGTTCAAGCTTTGCTTTCCCGCTTGCCTGTCCAGCGGAAAACCGTGCTTTTCTGCTGGATCCCGGGCCATGTTCGGATAGCAGGGAATGAGCAAGCTGATTCTGCTGCGAAAGGGTCCCTTTCTGGCCCTCTCGGTAGGGATCTCAGCCTTGTTCCCTCGGACGCCTTTCCAACTCTGCGTCTGAGGTTACACGCTTCTTGGCAAACCTTGTGGGACAGACAGGACGGTAATAAATTACGGGCCATTAAAGGCACTGTCGAGGAGTGGCACTCGGCGTGTCGCTGTAGTCGCCGTGAGGAGGTTGTGTTGGCCCGTTTGCGCATTGGTCACACCCAACTTACTCACTGTTTCGTTTTGCGAGGGGTTGACCCTACTGAATGTTATTGGTGTCGACGGCCACTTACGGTCCGGTACTTACTTGTTGATTGTCGCCATCTTGATGGTGTTCGCCGTCGTTTCCACCTTCCGCATGACATTGCGTGTCAGTTGGGCGATAAGTCTGTCCTCCTGTCCGGTGTTTTTCAATTTTTGCAGGAGGTACAGATGTATGACAAGATTTAGATTAGGGGTTTGAATAACATCTCTGTAATGTGTGGTGCAGTGGCAACCCGGACCACTGCACTGTGACTGAGGTTGGCGCTAATGACCAAGTTGTTGACGCGCCATTAAGCCTCAATCCCCCCCCCCCAGGTCCCCAAGCCCCCTTGTGCCCACCCCATGAGGATTGATCAACAAATTCTTGCAAATCGAGCTAAGCTTGAAATTTGGTACACAAGTCATTCTTAGCAGTACAAATCGAACAAGCCATGGAATCCCCATGAAATACCACCCAAGACTGCTCAAAGCCCCATCTCCCCCCAACCCCATGCCCCCTCCACGCGGATGATTACCAACAAATGTTGGATGATCGTACTAATAGCATGCATTGTGGTGCACAAGTCATCTTAACAGTAGAAATCGAACCAGCCAAGGATCCCCATGAAATACCAACAAAGCTTCCTCCCCATCGCCCCCCATGCACCCCCTCCATGAAGCATCGATGACGAACAAACTCTAATTTTAACTCTAGTTTAACGGGTTTCTAATCGGATTGAGATTGCTCCCTGATAAAGCAATGGACCCACAATTGTCATATACACACAAACTCATTAATTTTCAGCCGTAATTGCATGCCTTGTTTACAATGTTAACCTCCTCAACCAGAAAGACTTTTTTTTTAAGTATATGGTTGGGTCAGCCGTGGGATTCAAACCAGCATTCGCTTGATTTCGAGACGCTGACCACTGGGCTGTGCTTGCTCGCTTTGCTCGGGGTCCCCGGGGACTCCTCACAAAGCTCGCGGTGCGCCTGGGAACTTACTTTTTGCTCATATCGTAGATGCCCCTTGTAAGGTACATGAAACGTACATGAGGGATCCAGGAGATTATGCTGGGCGAAGAAAAACAATGTTATAACTAGGTAAAATACTTAAAAAACAGGGACCGCCACATCTGCTTTGGCCTGACACACCAAGCAGCCCGGGCTGTCTCTGATTTTTAAGTGTTTTACCTAGTTTTAAAATAATTGTGAAGAAGTCACGCAATTAATGCTGACAATTTGGTCGTTTATGTGTTTATTACAAGTGTGGGTCCACTGCTTTATCAGAGAGCAATCCTAAAATCGATCTACTTCACCTGCAAATTAATTTTGTCATCATGGGCTTTTCTTTAATGTGGTGTTTAAAATGTGGGAAAGCGTTTGATGACGATAAAAAAAAATAAAATAAATAAAATGCGAAAAGCGATACAACGGCGGCAACAAAGTGAAAAAGAAGCTTGCTATAGCACCTAAAAAACTATTTTACAGCCGACAAGATTGAAAAAAAATTGGCAGAGCCCGTTGAAAGTTGACGCTGAGGGAGAAAGTGATTTAAATTAAAGATACGGGCTGTTATAAAATAAATAGAATCTTTATGCCAGAATAGAATCTTTATGCCGGCTATATTAAAATAAATAAAATCTTTACCCCAGTAGACAAGCGTGTGGCCATATCGGTACGAAAGCGTTCACAGGCAGAGTACATCGTAAACCACTGTTTACTCTGTAAAGTGACCAAGAATTACTTATTCACAAAAATATAATATTCTTTATTTTCTCAGATTTAACTACATTGTTATTTGCCTTGTATATTGACTCAGTATGATCTGTGCCTAAAGTTTAACCATATTTGTTGCAATAAATGTGATCAGTTTGTACTTGTTTTCTATGTTTACGTTAACTAATGACACAAACTTTGTTTTTTTTTTGTAATTTGGCCTATTGTTTACACATACAGGGTGGTCTAGAAAAATACTGGAAAAATATAAGCCTAAAATAGGCTTATAATAGGCCTATACTAGGCCTACATAGTTTGTGGGCCGGGATCTCTTTTAATCTCTCATGTCGTACGGATTTTAAATGAAACAAAATGGGAAAAAGGAAACAAATAATGTCCTTCTGATTACTGCCTTCTGATTACTGCGTAATGATAATAGGCCAAATAAGTAAATTCGGGTTCATTTAATCTGCCCTAGTTCAACACAACATTTTCAAAGTGTCTCCTGTGCTGCGACACAGTGAATAACCCGTTCATCCATATTGTTCCAAACATTAGCAATCATGTCTGGCGTTATAGTCTGACAAATATCAACAATACTCTGACGCAGCTCCTGGATACTTATGTGGGTGGTATTCTGCTGCTGAAATGTATACGCCACTTCAGAAAACCCCAAAGGAAGAAATCAGGTGGAGTTAGGTCCGGACTTCTAGGTGGCCATTCCATTCGATATCCCTTGGTATGTCTGATTCAACCATTCCCACACAATCATGCCAAAGTGAGGGGGTGCTCTATCATGCTGGACCAAGCAGTACGTGGAGGCCAAAGGCAGCACGTCTTCGATAGCTGGTTGCATCTCAGGCTGCAGCAGTTGCAAGTAGCGTTCAGCGTTTAGCATTCCGTCAAAGAAAACTGGGCCAATTACCGTTGTACCTACGAACCCACACCAAACATTTTGTCCCGGTGTTACGTTGATATAGTATTGTTCTACTGTGTACTATGGGTTGGTTTACGCATCTTGCGGTTGTTGTGGCGGTTAGGTTCTTCATGCAACAAAACATGGGCTTCATCAGTCATCACCACACGCTGAAGAAACGTGAACCGTTTCACCTGCCCACTGTGCGAATTGCAGTCGTCTGTCGAAATCCTCTTCCTCCAGATATTGTGGGGTAGGAGGTTTGAAACCGTGATAACCTTGCTCTTGTAATATCCTATCAATAGATGTTTTACTGCTGTTCAATTCCCGTGCGAGCTGTTGTTGTTATGTGCGTGGTGTTGCATCAATGGCCTGAATAACAGCCAGACTGTGGTCTTCTTCTGTTGAAGTCCACTTGATCGCCAGTCATCGGCAACAGAACCTGTTTCCCTGAACTTCCTTAGCAAGTTAGCGATGGTGGTAACGCATGGTGGAGGTATATCTGGATGAATGTGGTGGAACTGTTCTCGAACCTGCACAAGGGTTTGAGAATTGAATCCATGCAGACCGCATATCACCATTTCAATGCGTTCCTCAGTAGAGTATATATGGCTGGCATCCTACCTCAGGCCACTGTAATAACACAGAAATAATTGTAGTTTTAGCCCCCACAACGCTATTCTGAATAACACGTAATGAAACAGAATGCAATCAATTCTAGAAAAAAAGAAAGATAAAATTAGGGCACGTCAGCACACTGGTTATTTGCGCCTAAACTTTGCTAAACTGTTTTCAATGCACTGCTGAAAAGCTACAAACACATGACTAAGATAAAAACAAAGGGGAGCAAATGCATGGGTGACAAACTGAGCAGATGCGGCTAAAGAGGTACACCATAACCTAGACGTACACCAGATAGTAGCAGACTCCAATACATCCCTAATGTTACACCTAATGCCATAGAAATAAGGATAATTCGTAACATGTTGAAAATTTTCTAATGGGCCTGCGAACTTTGAAGCTACTTTAGGCCTATTAAAGGCCTATATTTTTACAGTACTTTATGGACCATCCTGTATAGTATAGCTAGTGACCCCGGGTATTACATTCGCGGTGCAAAGCCCTTTGCCGGAATATACCTTGGTGGAAGTTCTTTTAGTGTGAAAAATGCGGAAAATAATTACAAATGGTAAAAGAAAAGCACTATTACTACGAATTTTACATGTTTTGATACAATGAGGTCACTTCCTTTATCAATTCTACTGGAAATCTAGTGCGTTATCCAGATGCGTTCGTCAATATCATTGATGAGTTCGTTCTCTTGCTTCAGTGTATAAACTCATGTATTACAACATCTCTCACTCAGCCGAGTAATTGTGATCTTAAGATCTCAGTGTTTAGTTTACAACTATGCAAACAATGCTGTAATTCTAGCAGTAAGCATTAAGGAAAGCAGTGTTGATCAGAATGAAATTGCTAGTTTCTGCCATGTAGATGTTTGGTATAGGACTCGTCAGGTAGCATGAAGCCCGCTCCAGCGGTGGACTGCGAATAGTTGGCCCCGGTGGCGATAAAAAAAACGATTGGTCTCATTGGAGTGAAAAAGTGTGGGAGGTTGTTTATA
>JAHWFP010232093.1:29288-57359 GCA_023313725.1 Lithobius niger | reverse complement strand
CCCCCGTAACTAACTTCTCGCATGCCATCTTGGGAGTGCCGGTTGGCCAGCCAGTCCGCTGCACATATTCTAAAATCTACGACGTACTATTTCTACTTGGCATCCAACTTCCCCCGCCGTCTTCCTCCCTCCCCAACGTCACTACGCGTCACTATTTCCCAATTTGTCGCGTGGCATCTTGGGAGCGATACGGCACTTTTCCCGTATGAGTGTGTCATGTGTCGATTGTTTGATCGACCACTCCCTCCTGACCGCGGTTCCTATGCAAGAAGAATGGGAGAGTCCATTTCCAATGCGGGCCTGAGGAGAGGGGAAGTGATACATACTCACTCGAGTTTTCACGATCTTCCTTATGATGTAGATAAAGGTACTCTTACGTGGTATCAGAACAGTTATCACTTGTTTGTAAATCAGTAAGATTGTTATTAGAATTTTAGTTTGTTTTAACAATAAATTGTGGATCCATATGTTCATTTTTATTTTTGGAACCGGTACCGGTAGCTGCCAAAAGACTCAGAACCGGGACCGGTAAATTTTGGCTCCGGTCGATCCCCAAATTGAAAAATTAAAATAATTTTTGGGGATCACAAAAAAAAATATGATTTTACTTCTGATCCTAGCTTACAGAAACTGGCATCGTGAATCATGATTGAATCTTGAGTTACACGTCTGCACTCCAACTTTTTTAGAACAAATGACTTTCTAAAAATTGGCGCCACAATAGTGTCATAAAATTATTTGTGTCCAGAAACACTACTGAAGTAACTAAATGTTGACATTTAGACTTACTTCCCCATACTGAAACAACACCACGTTTTATATCATCCATGGATTGTCATTTTGTTAGAATAGCTCTTTTTCTTACACAATATGCTAAGCGTTCTCTCCATTGCTATGAGAAAATTGTCTTAAATAAATTTCCTATTTGGCCAAAATACAACAATCGTTCAACCACAAACATAAAAAAAAATACCATGCAAAAATTCCACCTAGGCTCGTTAGAAACATAGCCTTACCGAGTTTGGCGACAGAAGATGCCGCTTATTCAAAACGTATAAAGCTTCGTCAACAGCTACCAGCCCGACATGGGAGTCTGGTTCTCCACGGATCTCAAGGTCTACTCTTGATCCAGGTCCAAATATGCCTGATGGAGTATGTGCGCTTAAACTAAGCTGAAAACAAAAGACAAATTCGTCATATCCCTACAGGTTTCATACAAGCCGGTATTGAATGTTACATCAACCTTACATATTGGACAGTACCAAACAGAAACAGAAATTTTATGGCAATTTGGTTTGGAATGATCAGCGAACCCACCATATTTTCCCTCACCGTCAACAGCATTAACGTTTCAATAGGAAGGTTTTAATGGTTTTATGCCAGTTTTGGCAGTTTTTCACTGGTACAAACCTCAAGGTGATAAGAGTTATAAGGGAAAATGTGCAAAGCAAGACTTTCAGTGCCCTCTAAAATCGCCAAATTATAAGGAAACCAAATGTGCAACTCTGGAGACAGTTTGGTACCTCCAATATACAGAAAACCGTAAGCAACTCAACAGAGTGTTCCAAAACCTTTCCCAAACAGAGCATTCCAACGAAGCGACTGATGGATCCATCCAGAGTTGGCCAATAATCTCTGAACTTGCGCGCACTCAAAAATTTGCAATAATCAACCTCCTCTGCGCAGTGTTGCAGCGTGTGATACAGGCGTGACTATCACAGCACAAGCACTGAAAATCGGGTCTTTTAGTTAATAAAATGTGAATTCGTTTACCTGATGCTCACTACATCATGCTAAGCATGGATGCCATCTGGTGAGAAGCTATGTATAGCTTAAGTATCATTTTGGGCATTTGAGCATAAAATAAGCTATTTTAGCCAATACTAAAGGTAACGTACTGGCTCGAATACAAGTCAGTATTTTTTTCGAATTTGTTCCATCAAAACTGCATCTTCGTCTTATATTCGTGTCCAAATCCATAACTCGGCCAAATTTTGACTGATTTTGAAGTTTGAATCAACCATTTTAATCGTCTTTTCAAGAGCTATCCACTGGTCCTAATGAGAAGTCATTAGCTCAAATATTTTTTGAACTATTTAGCTAAAACTAAAACAACCAAAAGTGGACCTTGCAAATTGTTATAGAGTCCACAATTAAAAAAAAAAACTATATGATGAAAAATATTCTGAATCAGCATTGGCTGAACTATACCACAAACTATGGTACCAACTACATTGGTAATAAAGGCACTGGCCAAAACTTGGGTAAAAGTCGTCCACCTTACAATTGTGGCCGTTTATTTTTTTTGAATTTATGAGCCCAAAACGGCAATTCACCTTATATTTGAGCCAGTACGGTTACGACTAGGCCCTATGTAATAAATGGGTTCCAGCAAATGTTAAAGTAGTAAGTTGGACTCTTGCCAGCCTGGCTAATCTTTGGTCTAACGAACTGGAACGTTTAAACTAAAGAGCCTTTTGATCCGATTTCTACCATGATCATTCAATTTTAAAATTATTGCAATTTGTGCACTGCTTGCTCGCTTGCTATCACCGAGGTATTTAAGGTGGGAGCACACATCAATCCACTATAGAGTCATTTCAAACGATGTATTTTATGACAAAATAATGCAAAAAACTGCAGAGCACTAAGCATTGAATGTCTTCGTCGACGCCCAAACCAATTGTGAGGATTATATATAGAGCATGCTGGGTAGTGAGCATAAACACTATCTTGATTCCCTGCTCCAGCGCAAGTGGTTGGAAACGAGCGAACGAGAAGAGCAGAAACGCAGCAGCGTTGAAAATACCGGAGGCCACGACGTTTTTCAAAATGGTTGCCGTGTTCAAAAAAACCAGTAGGGGAGATAAGAAAAGCCAATTAACTAGGATGCCTGATGAAGACTAAAGCATCTCAGTCGAAAATTAGCAAGGTATTGTTAATATCTGCATTTTGAAAGTAAGCGAAAATGAGTTTCGAACTTTTTACGAATGTTAAATCAAGAGTTTCAAAGTACTTCCAGTAACGGTTTTTTCAGTCTATCTTGTGGGAAGCTATGTACAGCTTAAGTTTAATTTTGGGCATTTGAGCATAAAATATGCGATTTTAGCCAATATTAAAGGCAAGTATTTTTGGAGATAGAAAGCAAGTTTACAAAGAGCAACATCCACTACGTAACAAATGATTACAAGCAAGTGTTGAAGCAAATTGTCGAACTCTTTGCCTATCTTTCGTTTGGACATTTGGAGGTGCTGTTTTGACGGCACCAAACTGTCTCGAGCAGTCAGGAGTTTTCCTGACTTGGTGTGGTGGTTTTGGGAAGTACTGTGTTTCTTTACTGTGAAGGAGTTCTGTAAAACCATGTAGCTGATGAATTTCTTCAATTTTTTGTTTTAACAAAATCCTTCGATCACAATTGTTACGCTCAAATTTAAACACAAAAATACTCTCAGTACGGTATTTTGCGAATTTTCGATAGGCCTAATAGTCCGAGTGGTGTTAATTTCAGTCTCTCCTATCTTCTTCAGGCTTCCTTTCTTGTGCTTGCTTCTGTTTTACATTGCCCTGAGTGCGAGTGTTATTGAAAAGGCGTGGAAACCGTTGCCCACTGTACTTCTCGCGTGTCGTCTGCTTAACGCTCGCACGATCCCATTTGCGCGAGAGGTGTGCCCCCAACTCTTTACTAATTAGGAACTTGATGTTAGGGTTTGACGGCCCTTGTAGATTCATGAGAGGTTGTCCGCTTGCCACACAGTGTTGAATCGCCAGCAATTCAAGTCCTCTTAGATGTAAATCCCTTTTACTATTAGACACCAGTAGAGTAGTTGTTTGGTCCCAATCGATTTTGTAAAACAGAAGCAAGCACAAGAAAGGAAGCCTGAAGAAGATAGGAGAGACCGAAATTAACACCACTCGGACTATCGAAAATTCGCAAAATACCGTACTGAGAGTATTTTTGCTTTTGAATTTGAGCGTAACAATTGTGATCGATTGATTTCGAACATTCAAAGTAGAAGATGGTTTATTTTTTCGCGGTAACAAAATCCTGGAACACAAGTAGCTGCTTGCCTTTAGTTTTACCTTCCCGTGGTTAGCGATTCATTCTTCAGTTCTTGTCACATAGTTAGTTCAATGTACAACATAGTTGTGAATTTTTCGTAAAGCAACTGCTTTGTATTTGCCAACAACAAAATTCTAAATACCAATCTTTTTATATCACGGCAGCGTCATTTCCTATTTGTGAAAGTTTGGTACTTTCATTATTTTTTATTTTCTGAATGGCTCCTCCAGGCCATGGAAGCGAGGCATGGACAATTGCAATGATTTCTTCCCACTTTGGCAGGTGTCCTGTTGTGATTAATGGTGTACTGCAGGAGCATTTTCGTTGTCTTCATTTTGGTATGGCTGTTTTATGTTGTTTTGCCTGCTCAGAAATCCATTCACTGTTTGCCCAGTATAGAACAGATCGCATTCATTGCATGGGATTTAGCAGACGACGTGATGTGGTGTTCGTTGCGGGTTGAGGCAGTGTGGCTGTATGATGAATTTTGAACAAGGTGGGTCCATTTTTTTTTTTTTTTTGCAAGATCAGAGTTTTCCAGTAAATCAAAACCATAGCAATTCCATACCTTGACAAACTAAACACAACACATCAAATGAATCTTGCAAAAACATCAGAATCAGGACTTTCTCCAGCAACCCGCCTTGTGCAAAATTCATCAGACAGCCAGCTCTACATGACATCATCTACAACCAGTTCTGTATCGGACAAACGAACAGTATTTCTGAGACGACAAAACAACATAAAACGGTCATCCAAAATGAACACACCAAAAACACTCTTACAGTCCACAAAATCACAAGAAACCTGCCAAACTGGGGGAAAAAATCACTGCAAGTTCCCATAAAAACCATACACAGAAACGTATCATCCTGGAATATGCCACAATTGAGAAACAGAGACTCAAATCAACAAACTTTCGAATTGTTAAGTGATCGGTACAACCTTAATGATTTTATTTTACCCTTGATAACAGCCAACTTTTTTTTTAATAAATACTTCCACACAAAGTTGAAATCATGCAGTTCTCACCCATGGAGATCCCCAGACAGAATGCTTTGCCTTTATTTTGGCTCATCAGTCCAGAATACTCTGTGGATGAGAGCATATAGGCACATTGCTGGTGGTAATTTAACAAGGACTGGTTTCAAGTGATCAACTGCCACGTAATAGGCCTGAATCTTGGTGCCCAAACAAGCAGCAGTTTCAGCTTTTTATTTTGCTGAAATCAGTCTGATTTTGAGCTTATTAAACATCTAAAGATTCTACATGCCTTAACAAAAACAAATGTAAGTCCTTAAATGTACTGATTGTAAACAATTTCTATAACTTACTTCACCACCATTGTAATTGCAAGTTTTTTCCACTTCTAGACGCATCGAATCAGCAATAATTTTTTGGTCCTTGATGATAAAAACTATGAGACGTGCACTTGGAGACATGGCAGCAGTCACAGGAAACTGAATAGTGCGAATTAAAACACCGCCAACACTTGGAACTTCATTAAATAAAACTATGGAGCCCCGGCTCACAACCTAAAGCAAAAAGAAAACAGAGGGAACAAATTCCATTTACGGCTTGTGCGACAGGTCAAAAAATTCCCACCGAACAGCTTAGGCTGTGAAAAGAAATAAGTTTGTTTCTCGGGTATTTTCATTCAAAAAGTAACCAGGCCACCAGGCTTTTTATTTTATTTTTTATTTTATTGGAAGTAATTCAAGTCTTGCTTTCAAATGCTCAAAACACTTGCATCTTACGGAAAAACTTGCAAAACACTTAATTTTATGGAACTGAAAGTGGTTAATTTAGGCTAAATAATGCTTATTTTCAGCTAAATGAATTGCTTTCCCTTGTAAAGGTGATAAATTTAGCTTGAACTAGCAAATAAAAAGCATCGACAAGGGGCAAATTTGACCACCAGGCAGGGCCTGAGAAACAACTAATTTTTTTTTCGTGGCCTTAGTACAGCAGCGTAAGCCCAGTACAGCACTGCCAAATCGGTTACCCTATCTCTAACGTAATTTTAAGCCTTTTATATGAAGGAGGTTAGATATGAACCGGAAGGACATCTTCGATGTAAGTTCTCTAGATTGAACAGCATTTTGAGAAGGAGAATGCTATAAAAAAGGTAATGTATATTTTCAACAGGCAATAGAACCAGGCAACCAGGTAATACTGGCATTTTGGAGTTTCTAGTTGCCTTGAAAATATCCATTACCTTTTTTCCAGCAATCCCATTGACTTGTCAAGGCGGCGGGTGCCATTTGACTCAAGTGCCCTCAAGTAGCGACCGGTTCCCTTACCGGTTCCCGGTAGTGTGTAAAAGGGGTCAAAGTATACATCGGGCAGCAACGAATAGCCCGATATGGAAAGTCCCTTAGCTTGATGGGACGTATCTCGGAGATAGTGGGACGCGAAGACTGTGTGATGTCCCCAGGAGGCAGCTTCCATTATGTCAGTGATGGGAATGTTGCTGTAATGAGCCCAGGACGTTGAGATTGCACGAAGTTCATGGGCCGTTACTCTGATGCCTTCAGAGACACAGTTAATGTCGAGTGCTTCGTAGGCCTGTATGATAACACTCTTAAGTCAAGTGGCAATCATGCGTGTTGAAGTCGTGCCGACTTTGTTACTAAAAGGGGGAAATAACTGAGAGCGTCCTCGTCGTGTAGGTTTGAAAGCCTTAGATAGAAACGAATAGCTCGGACTGGGCAGAGAGCCCGTTCCTTTTCGTCACCTACGATGGTTAACAGGTAAGGAATGATGAAGGGACGAGTTCGTTCGTCGGGTTTCTGAGTCTTAGCACGGAACGATGTTCTTGCAGCGTTACACCAGTGTAGTCAGGTAGAAAGAAGCAGTCTTTTTCTGTGGCAGAAAAGGCCTGTAATTCGCGGCATCAGAGGCAGGCGGCTAGAGCCACCAGGAACACTGCCTTCCTTGTAAGGTGGCTGAATCTGGATGAGCTCATGGGTTCGTAGGGTGGAGCCATGAGTGCTGTTCAGTGCGATGGACAGGTCCCAATCGGGGAATAGTCGTGTAGTGCGTGGTCGGTCCAGGTGGAAGGAATGGATTAAGGACGAAATTCTGTAATCTGTGAGGAGGTCTTTGTTACCAGCCGCTTTGAAGACAGCATTCAGGGCAGAACGGTATACTAAGATTGTGGAGCCTTTGAGTCCACTGTTGAACAGAGTTGTAAGGAACCGGAGAAGGTCGTGCAGAGGGGTACAGACTGGATTAACCTGTTCTGTGACACACCAATGAAGCCATCGTTTCCAGTGACTGTCGTAAATATTGTTGGTAGAGGATTGGACAGCTCGTGATGCAATGCGAGTGGCCTCGTCCTAAAGAATGCCAGATGCTCGAAGGAGCTGGATCACAGTAGCTACCCGTGAAGTCGTAATGCTTGGTGGTTCGGGTGGAGGACCGTTCCTCTGTGTTGGGACAAGAGGTCCGGATGGCTCGGTAGGAAACGAGGAGAGTCGATGAGGAGGCTGAGTAGTAATGGGAACCAAGCTGCTACAGGCCAATTCGGTGCTATTATGAGGAATCGTCCGTGTGAGTTGGCCGATTTTGCGTAGGACAAGAGGGAGGAGACCGGGGGGGGGGGGGGGCATGTGCGTAAAGGTGATCCCAATTCAGGGTTAATGCGTCCACTGCCCAAGCAAGAGGATCCGGGAAAGGGCTGACGAATAGGGGAAGTCTGGCACGTGGCGAAGAGGTCAACCATTGGGTGATCCCAGATATGGAACAGGACGGAGCAAATGGTTGAATGTAGTGTCCATTCGCTGGTGGGTGGCTCCTGACGAGAGAGGGAATCGACAATCACGTTCAATGACCCCGGAATGTGGAGTGGTAGAAGGCAGACAGTTGGATGCACAGTCGAAAAATCTGAGATGTGACTTGATGGAGGGATAGGGAGTGCGTTCCACCTCTCTTCCGAAGGTAAGCAACAGCAGTGGTGTTGTCTATGTGGACTTGTACTGTTTGCCCTGTCACATGGTCCCAGAAATGCTGAAGGCCAAGGAGGACTGCCAATAGTTCCAGGTGGTTGAAGTGGCCACAGTAGGCCATTCGCCGGAGACAGAGAGGTTGTCGGTGTGGGCTCCCCAACCTGATTGGAATGCGTCCGTGAAAAGATGGACCTGAGGGAGCGGTTCGTGAAGAGGAACTGTAGCTGTCAGGTTGAGGACGTCCGTCCACCAACTGAAGGTGTTGGTGGGGAAGGAGGGGCCGAGAGGTTGGGACGGCAGAGATAGAGCCAGTTGGGGATTGCCCCAGTGAGCGGAACGGTAATGATGTAACGGTTGTGCCATCCACCTGCCATAAGGAACGAGGTCTGCGAAGGAGTCGATGATTCCATTGGTGGAGGCGATATCTCGGAAAGTGTGGAGAGGTATGTGTAGAAAGGTGCTGGCGGAACATAAGTGATTTTAGATGCGTTCCGGGAATGGCATGACTTAAGTGTTGGAGGTCGAAGAATACCCATAGGAACACGAAAGATTGAGCGTGCTGGAGACGAGATTTCGAAAGGTTTGTGCCCAGACCCAGGGGATGAAAAATAGATATTACGATTGTGTAGATTGTTGGAGAGTGTTGTCTGGTTGGTATGGGGCAGAAGACAGTCGTCTAGGAAGGCATGGATACGGATACCTTGCTGGTGGAGATAGGCGAGAACAGGACGAAGGACCATGGTGAAGACGCGTGGAGCGGCGTTCAGCCCGAAGGATGGCAGAGGAACTCAAATACCATTCTGTATAGCAGAAAACGGAATAGGTGGCGGACAGATGCATGAAACGGAATGTAGAGGTATGCATCCGCAAGATCTAGTGACACTGTCCAATCGTTGGGTCTATCTCGTTGGGTCTATCGTTGGAGTTGAAGAGCGTGCGCATGAACCAATTCATGGCATGGTAGGTAGCAAAGCAACTCTTCCTAAAAACTTGATTGATGAGGAATACCAGTTGGCGGGTGTCCGTAGGAGGAGGATCCGTGTAGAGTCCTGGATGGAAGACACTGTTTCCATTTGAGAATGTGGATTGAGGATGAACTGATTTAGTGGTTTCAAGTTGAAAATGAAGCGCATTCTGCCTGATTTCTTGCTGCATAAAAGGATGCTGCTGGAAAAGCCTGGGGTGAACGGGGGTAACACAACACGAATCGCCTGTTTTTTAAGGAGGGACGTTATTTCCGTACGGTGTGGAATGGGTATTGGTGCTTCCAGTTCCCAAGATGGGTCTTGCACAGGGGGCTTCTGTAAAAACTTTGGCTTGAAGCCATTTAAAATAATCGAAAGAATCATTGGATCGGAGGTTACCTTCTGCCAAGCTTTGACATGGAACCGAAGACGTCCCCCTACTTTTTGCGGGGGAGGTGGAATATCAGTAATTGTCACGTCCCCTGCTGCCGGAACTCGAGGAGGAACGCTGTCGTCTGTCAGGAGTGGAGGGACGGCCCAGGGAACGATCACGTACTCGTCCTTGGGAATGGGATGGAAAGGGCGACGCGGAACGTGACACCGGAGGTGGAGCAGGGTCTGATGTCTTTGTGACCGTCTAATTTTCCTTAGGTTGGTCAGGCTTGGAGGACGGGACTGGACGTCGATTCTGGCGATTCTTGTTGTAACGAGGCTTATGGGAGATGTTGAGGTGAGGGGCCACTTTAGGAATTAATCCGCGGAATAGGGATTCCGATTCGTGGATGGGCTGATTCCGGAGAAGATGACGTGTTGAATCGTGGAGGTTAGGTGCAGTGTTCAGGGCTATTTCTCATAAGGGAAGCGTGGAGTTGAAGAGCGTGCGCATGAACCAATTCATGGCATGGTAGGTAGCAAAGCAACTCTTCCTAAAAACTTGATTGATGAGGAATACCAGTTGGCGGGTGTCCGTAGGAGGAGGATCCGTGTAGAGTCTTTCACACAGTGCGTTAGCAGCAGTGCTGAGGACGTCCGCCTGGGACGCAGCACGAAGTCGAAGGCGGAAGATGTGGTCGTTGTCACGTAGGGCGAAAACAGGAACTGCAGCTCTTCGAGGAAGGTAGAGGGAGGAGCCAAAATCCAGTTTGGTATCAGCAATGAGGAATTCTGACTAAGGAACACTGTCAACGTTATTTGGATTGGCCGTTCCTTCTCCAATGGGATGGAAGAAGTAACTTTCACGACCCGGACAAGGTGAGGTGGATCCTTATCTAATTTGAGAGGCGTTCCATTACCGAGGAGGATGCCACCGGTCCAGAGTAATGTGGTGAGAAGTGTTGCTGACTGTCCCAACAACGGAGGCTGGTGTGGGAGTTGGTCACGCAGGCCAAAGCCAAAACCAGTCGTAAGGCCACGGTTCTTGGAGACTGGGTCGGAGGTAGAGGAAGGCTTGTATAGGAAACAGTCCGGAATGATCCCCTCAACAGTCTTTAACAGTTCAGGAAGCGGGGTCTCCGAGGGATCAGGATCCCCTTGGAACGGAGGGCCAGAATGATCTGAAAGGGATGGGTCAGGTGAGTAATAAGAGTCAAAGTCGTCGTCCGCCAGAGGAACGGGTGGAGTTGGCAAAGGAGCTGGCGGAACGGAACGTGGAGGCGGGTTATCCGGAACGGTAGACGGACCAGCGTCCTCAATAGACGGATGGTGACGCTTTGGGATGGAAGCAAGCCAAGACGAAGTATAGGCTGAGACTGATGCCATCCGTTTAAAAGTCTGGTGGGAAGAGTCTATAAGAGTATGCACTTGGGATGAGATGAGCAAATCGTCGGTCCGGTGAGTGGCAGAATGTCCAGCTACCGAAGGTTGGGAGGAATGTGAAGACAAGTCCAGAGGATTGAGTTGCGGTCCTACGGAGCAGGCCAGTTTGGCAGCAACTTTCCGGGCTTTGAGTTGGAGCTTAACGCAAGCATACCGCGTTCATTTGTTCCAGAGAGCTCCTCGGAAAGGGAACGCAGGTCCCGTACCGGCGGAGGTTGGCTACAGGAATTGGGGATGTAGCTGCAGTGCCGCAGGGTACTGGTAGGGACGGCTCGGAAAGAAAGGGATTCGGAGGAGGAAGCGCTTGTTCTAACGAATTCTGTTCGGTTGTCAGTTCCAGAATTTCAACATTCTCCGCAGCTGGCAAAGCCTGTGGGGTGGGACGATGAACCGTCCTTCGGCGTTCTGTAGCTCGTGGCATGGGAACGGCGTTACCGAGGAATGCGGAACGTAGAATGAGGAACGCAGTGGGAACAAAGTGAACAGCACGGTGGCTAGAGAAGAAAAGGTGAGCATACCGCTCCACTTCAGCTTTTATATGAAGGAGGCTGTGCAGGTTAGCGAACCGGAAGGACATCTTCGATTCAATTTCTCTAGATTGAACAGCATTTTGATAAGGATAATGCTGTAAAAAAGGTAATAGATATTTTCAAGGCAACTAGAAACACAAAACAAAAAAGTTACCTGAAGTGTAATAGGTACGAATCTGGAAATGGCCTTTGAAGCACGTAAGACAGTCAAAACAAACATAACTTCACCTAAACTGAAACTGACTTCCCGATAATTTGTGTAAATAGATTCTGGTGAAAATGAAGAGGTTGCTTAGCACTGGCTGGGAAGTACGTCTACGAACACATATTTCTACATATCTCTCGTAAAGATTACATAAGACTCAAGAGTGCAGCCTGCTACCTTTTAACTTCATGAGTCATTCAATTAGCACAATTTAATTTTCATCTCCTGAATAAGCTGCACGTTATTCCGACGATAGAATTATGACTACTGTTAAATTACTAGTGTTTGCACGGGTTTATTGCTAGTGTAGTATGTAATGCAACTCCAAAATAGAAGTAGGCTCGTTATAACTTACCACGTAATACAAATTTGTCTTCTCATTAGCTGGGTATATCGTTACAGAAGTCTGGAAAGTTCTCCCAACCTACAACATAAAAAATTTACAGTAATAAATTATTTCGTGTCATACCTTAACCAACAGTTAATTAGAAAGTAAGTAGCTTTCATGCCTATCACTTTCTGATATCTCTTTTTGCTTTGTTTTTTTTTTTTCACATCCCTTTTTTCTTCTTTTGCTGTACCTTTATTATGTTTAAAGTGAAATTAATTAATTTTTAATCCACCAACCGATGAACTTATGAGAGCATGGGCAGAATAGAGCGTGGGCAGAATTTATGCGAACCCAACTGCATAACGAACCAAACATCCCTATTAACTGTAAATCCATTTCATTGCACCTAGATGAAATGCTACAATAAAACAAAGTTTTAACAGATAAAATTAGTTTTTACCTATAGTAAAATACTTAGGATAAAGGATCACATCTCCAAGAAAAGCAAGCTCCAAGAAAAACAAGGTTCAGAGGTTTTGCGATATGACTCAAAAGCACAATACCACAGTAATTATCGCTTCTAATGGGAGCTGCAGTTGTCCTCTTTAGTATGGTTGTAATAATTCTGGTAGCAGGCCTGGGCAGTGAATTTGGGCAAAATGAGCTGAAAGGATAAGGGCAATAAAACTATCAGCCAAATGTCCAGGAAAGCAGAGATATTCTGCATTCAACCCTTCCAGGCGCAGCGGCTTTGTCCCTCTTCATGGCAAGCAATGGGTGACCAACCTCAGCTGGACTAATTTCAGGACTCAGTGGCCTTTCCCGCACACTGTGGCATCAGATTCGTTATTATCACTGACAGTTTTCTCTTGAGCTGTCATGGTGAAAATATCCTTGAACCTACGCTTCCAAGTGACGCAAATAACACTAGGACAAGCCACCACATGTCGATAATTGGCCTAGTAGCATGCCCAGAACGGTGAACAGCAGCCCAAAAAGCGACACCAAAACCAACCTTTATATTTTTTCCAGTGGTTTGTGGATGTTAATTACTTATCCTCCCATACAAGCTTTTCAGTGCTGAAGACAATAAAATGGGATGGTTCACTCTATCCGCAAATTAATCTTTTAACATGGGGCGGAGTACTTTAAAACAAGTTATAATTCATTAAGCTGTGCTGAACCAAACCGAATGCGTTAGATCAGAGGGTGTTCGGTTTGGTTCGTTGTTCGGCCTTTTAAACGAAAAAAAAAACTGAACCGAAAGCATTTCTACTTCTAGTTGGTGGATTTTAATGTTAAATACACCACTTCAAAGGTTTTTTGGGTCAGCTTTATTACGGTCTAAAAAACCCTAATAGCTCTAGCTCTTAACTCAAACAGAACAGAAGTTATGGGGGAAAAGCCAAACCGAGTTTCCACATTTGTGCACACTGCATTTGTTAAGAAACTTGTACTTTGATAAATATAAGTGTGATACAATTTCGACGAAACACCACTTCAAAAGAAAATCCAACAGTTGAATTGTGGGAATTTTTGACAGACACTATTATTTCCTATTTGGTGTGGAATTACGCCGTCTATCTTCGTCAGCCTTCGCCTGTTCAAATTTTGTTCCTCGGACCACTGATCTGTACGGGTGGGAGAAACGTGAGAGTGAAGCTGACTGACAGACAGCGTAATTACACAACAAATAAGAAGGAAGAGTGTCTGTCAAAAATTTCCACAACAAACTGTTGGATTTTCTTTTGAAGTAGTGCTTCCTTGAAATTTTACCATGGATTTAGTGTTTCAAAGTAATAAACCGCACAGCATATGTGTCTGAATCATTGTAAACCGAATGGTTTAAAATTTTATTTAAGCGTTGACTGGTTTGGTATATTTTTGGGGGTTTTGAATTGTTCGGAGTTTGGCTCATTCAAGATTTGTTCGGGGTTTGTTTCGGTTCTGCTAAAAAAATTAGTGTTCGGTACAGCCGTATTAATTTAGCAAACCGTTATTTCACTGTCTTGTAAATTACGATTGATTACCACATAAAAGCTTGCATAATGTGAGAGTAAGCATATATCAGGTACAAAAGCATTCTAAGTTCAAAGATTTAGTGTGTGCTTTTTGGTTAAAAAAAATTGTTCAGCAAAACAAGGGGAAAAAGGGAAGGGTTAATTGATTACGTTTTTAGAAGATCCAAAATGATGTTGAGAAAACAACTTTCATATTTTAAGTAGCCTTATGCCGAAAGTTTGTATTGGTCTTACTTTAAATGTTATCTCATCCTGTGGTGCAGCAATCCAAACGTAACTGTTGAGAACAGGCGACGTATAACGAATAATGTTCAATTTTCCTGTTGCCTGATTTTCATCGGGTACTCCCTCATCTGCGGTTTTTACGGTGATCTGTAATTGCTCGTCTCTATTGTCAGTGTCAAACTGGAACATGATCCGGCCACGCTCGTCAGTAAGCAGTTCGGGTTGTTTATTCAGTTGACGGGTTGGTGTTCCACCTTTCGTAGCTATAGCATTTTCTACTTTAACTAGGATTTGTGTATCTAAAGGATCGCCACTTGCATAATTAACATCGACCTGAAAGACAAATTACGAGACAAGATTATGACACTCGTTTTTATTTACCTTAGTACGAAACACCAAGAACTTCCCTTGTAACAAGAATTATCAACAAGATTAACAATGAAATTAATTTAAGAACTCAAAAAATATAACAAACAAGATTTTAACATAAACAAATATTTTCTGAGATGGTATTTTCGCTTTATTCTACGCACTTGTTGCAAATAAACTTTGCAAAAAAAAAAGAAATAAAATGAGAGCTTGAAATGAAAAGCAGAAACAAATTTGGACTTAAGTCTCAGATGAAGGGAATTGCACGCCTAGTCTGACGATGTCGACTAGTGCCGTTGCTATTAATCCGACTTAAGCCATGTCCGTTCCATTTTCATGATATCTTCTGCCGAAAGACGCAGAAAAATTGCACAAGGAATATTATAGAAATCATACACCAGAGCGTATGGCTATATCCTAGTATTTTACAATGAGTACATACAGAAACCCCACTGGAAAACGAATTAGGCCGCGAAAAAAAATTTGTCGGTACTCAGGCCCAAGCTGGTGCATCTTTTGAACTAAATAAAAAAGTTATCAAGTTCACTTCGAGAGAAATTTGTAAGGGAGGTGAGCTTCCTTGAACATACGCCGTCTAGCAAGCATCACAATTAAGTTGTAGTACGAAATAGTTTAGGAATTTCCTACCACAATCTGAACAGAAAGAAAATAATTTAAGGTACTAGATCACATCCTTTCTGATAGAAATAAAAAATAAAAATTAAAGCTGGGTCACCGGGTGACTTTTTAAACTTGTAAAAAATGCCCAAGAACCAAACAATTTTTTTTTTCCCCCATGGCCTGACTGGACAGTTTATGTAGAGCGAAATAACATGACCAAAGAGCTGGTCTGTGTCCAAACAAAAGTGAGGAAGTGTGGCAAGGCATGCTGGGAAGTTAGTAAGTAGGTGCCACCAGCTGGAACAGCCATAAATGAGCACTTATTGGACATAGAGAATTATTTGAAACGAAATAAGCTAAAAGTACAGGGAAATATTTTTGGATGAAAGCAAAACTGACAGATTTTCACATTCAAAGGCCACAAGTTATTATTCTTTTTAGCCTTTGAATGGTGTTAGTGTCAGGTTGGTACCTTCAGTCATCATACATACAATACGCCAGCAACAGCGACTTCCAGGAAAAACTACACCCGCCCAAACTACACCCAGCGCAAAGCAATGAAAGAGTGCGAGCGACTTTACTTTTTGGACGGTAGAAAAGAAAAAGGGCGAGCGGCTGGTAATGTGAATGATATTGCCAATGCCCTATAACAATCAGTAACAAATGCGAGTTCATTCTTGTCACAATAGCAAAGAAAAAAGGTGAGCCCTGTAATAACCAGTAACAAACGAACTCTGGGTGGAACTTGGAAATAGTACTGTTACGTCATTTTGCTGGTGATCTGATCCGTTTAGAGAACAGGGACCGGCACGGAGAAATGAGAAAATGGTGAGTTGTGCAACTACGAATCATTGCGCCTTCAGTTCAGGCCTAACGATTGAAATTGGGCAATTGCACAATGAAAATAATGTCTTGCAAAAAGCCAATGCTGAACCACTAAACTAAAACAAATCAGGGACTGCAAGGATCTATACAATCAGTCGTACTGCTGAACAACAGAAGCAAGAGATGCCAAACAAGCACAGGGTGAAAGTAACAGTGGAAATGTTGCTTACTTTGCCAATTCAATATTTTCGCTTTAAATAACCATGTTATTTCTTTTCGTGTTGATGTGCTGATAACAAGTAATTTCTCTTCTACGGTTTCTTACTCAAAGGTTTTTTTTCCCATAATCAACTTATTTTTCGCCCCTTTCACAACTAACTTAATTTTATGATATTGTATTGAAGGTATCGGTGCTTTTAGTTGGGAGGAGGGGGGGGGGGCACTTTTAGTTTTTTTCTCGGGAGTCAGTTAGGCTCTTTTTAGGACTTAAGCTGTAACGTGGGTATGCCATGCAACGATTCAGCCCGGCCCTTAACTTCTGTTGTTTTTGTTAGGCTTACGGCACTACTTAGGCCTAACGTCGTTGAATCTTTCTCACATTTAATAGGGAGATGTATTTGGACCTGGGAAGTTCATTTTTCAAGTTTTGGCCGTTAAGCCTATTTTCAAGCATAGTTCCTTTTTTACCCCTATTTCAAATTCAGGAGACAATTTTCGCTCATATTCAATCCGTTAACACTAGGACCCTTAATTTTTACGGGTTTTCAGCTAGTTCTCAAATTATTACCAAAAGTGATAAATAAGACCAAAAAAAAAGTTACTTACAAATATACTAAAAAAAAAGCACGTCCCTGCAACTATTATATAAGTCATTGTAGCCCTTCAGCATTAAGAGTGAGCTGTAAATGCCAACGCTTGGAGAGCTTGTATTTTGAATTTAGAAAAAAAGGCTACTGAGCATTATTACGGTTGACTTTTTTTTCTCCCACAAGGTTCTTCTTCATAAAGTTGGTGTAAGGATGGATGGGTTCAACCTTTCAAACATGACGAAGGCACGGGAGAGGTAGCAATGTGCGCAAGGATGGCTTCATCCTCAAATCGCGCATACACTGCAAAGGCGCTAATAGCCGAATATCAAATAGCAGCCGGTCTCCAATTGTGGCTGAGCCATTTTCTCCACACGAATGCTAGTAGCAGCCGGGTCTCTAAATTGTGGTTGGGTAAAAGGGAGAGTCAAAGAGCATGTTCGACACACATAAATAAGCCATAAGCAATGTTTTCAAGGTTACGATGAAACTTTGCTGAATTATTACACTACTGGTATTACATTAATATTGGCTTCCCCAGCTGTATTTATTGTTGACACTACGAGACGTGAAATAATGAAATACTAAATAATAGATAATTAAATTACGTAATTACAGGGTATCCAATTGCGGCCGGTCTCTAAACGTGGCTGGGTCAAATTGGTTTGCTTTTTAACTAAATGACCCGGCTATTCACAGATCGTTTGCAATAGTAGCGATTATAAGAGCCGAAAAGATGTGCTGCAACAGGTCAGCACAAAAAGCTTTGTTAGCCTAGACGATAGCCCTCGCTGCTGAATGTGTGTTTTAAACAGCACTAACCATTAAGGATCTTCCATGTGACATTACATGTGACGTCAAATGTGAGTGCCGCATAGATCTGACTGTATCTTACAATTGCATAAATACAGTACATTTAGTGGCTAATATGTCGATTAACAAATTAAAAAAAAAAAATACTACCAGGAACAAATCGGACCTTCTGGCAGGGTCTTAAAACAAAGTAATTAATTTTTCCTCTTGGTTATATTTAGTTGATTTTAATATTAGATTAATTCCAATTCAGTGCCTACCACCCAGCTGAAAGTTGCTAGTTGTAAAATAACCATAAAAGGCAAAAAACAACCCACCTGAACTTGGTATGGAACACCCGGTTTGAAATCCTTAAGAGATCTTGAGAAAGTGACAACGTAGGGAGATGTGGTAAATACAGACGAGCTATCGATGGCAGTTTCTCGGTTTCCAGTTGCTTGTTCCACAACCTCTGCCTCAACAATGAAAACGGAGCCACTAATATCTGGAAACCACTTTATCTTCTTGCCTTTAATGTCCCTCTCCACATCTATTTTAAACTGAAACTGACCTTCTGCACCAAGCTGAAAAAGAAGGACAAAATTGTTACGTTAAATATTTGTTGCATATTTACAACAATGGCAAATAATAACCCAACATGTAAGCTAACCAAAACAATAAAAGTAAGAATATGTGCGAGATTAGAAAAATAGTGAAACTATGTCGCGATGAAGCAAATTGAATAATCCGAGGTGTTGTTTTGACTGGTAATTGGTGCTGTAGTGGTGAATGCCTAACTCACACCTTCAAACCTTGCAGCTGGAATGAAACTTGGCCATCATATTCCAAATACCCATCAGTTTGTTCTAGTCAAGGTTAATGTAGAATTGTTGTTTCAGTGTATTTGCTGTATTACGTATCACCAGTTTACGCCATTAGGACCTAATTTCTTGGGGCCCTTGAATGACTTGGCTGGGGAGTAGTGATGGAAGTTATTTTGAATATTTTCTATGTCATGGTGAAATCTTGCCCAAAATCCCACACACAAGTATAACTCCCAAATTTCATTCTATACAGCGTACAGGCTTTGTACATAATAGACGACCCATTTATAAGGCCGTTATGAGAAAGAGAATAACGAGTGAGTGAGCGAGCAGTGAACAAGAGGGAAAGATAGAGCTTCTCAAATGGTCGTGAAGAAATTAAGGCTATATCGGGTACAATACCAGTACCAGTACCACAGCGATACCGTGGTCTCGGTATTGTGACCAATACCCACAAATTATGCAGGTACCAGTGCAGCAGCAAATATCCTTAAGTTGATCAGTTTTTCCTCTGTACTCTTTACTCTACTGTACCAACTCCTACAATTCCTGTGAATTTTTGCACCATTCATGCATTTTTAAGTTTAATAAATAACAAAAATTTAATCTCGAGAACCACCATTTCTTTTTAATGGCTATACTTTGGCTGGCTAGTACGCGCTATCTTTCTCGGGATACTGGTATCGGTATTGGAACCGGAACCTTTATTTTTTGTGGTACAGGAAACAGTATCGGCACCGGATGGAAAAAAGTGGTACCTGTACAGCCTTAGAAGTTTTCGAGCTAATCTCTTTGGCAAATCTCTCTTTGTAAATCACACTTGAATGGGCACTCTTACCAGACTAAGTGCACTTTGAAAGAAACCTTCATTACTAGTCAATATCCATTTTTCTTACCCGATTGTACTTAGAAACTCCAATGGAGATTATACGCTCATCTTTTGTTCGAATTTCATACTTCAGATTTACAGCGCCTTGAACGGGTTTTCCATACACATACCTGCAACATACAAAACAAAAATTAGTTGACACAGATTTGACATTGGTTTGAACTGCCGTTTGCAAACAAAAAGTAGTGTAACTTTTGTTTAAACTACTGGCCCTATTTATATTTCAAATAAGACTACCAGGTAATAGAAAGTTGAGTTTATGTAAATGTGCCGCTACGTTCTATTTGGAGTTAACTGAGGTCGAATGCCAAGCGGAGCTCCGTCTATGAATCCACTCCAATGCAAGCTTTGCATCCGTATCACGAAATAACCACTGCATCAATTAACACCAGATTTTGTACATAGATAGCATTACACCCAGAGGTGGTTTTAAGAAAGAAAATTTTAAAACAGACATGTTGTTGAGGAATAATCATGCTGACAAAATGCACAGGTGGTGCGAGCTGCTAACCAGTAGTCAAAACCACCGTCAACGCCATCTAGCGACACGCTACAAAAGCAAATGGACAAAGAAACAAGACGTGATGACACAACCGAAAAGATGAGTCACAATGCTGTCTCCGATGCAACTGGGGTGTTTGCAATCGCTTTGCTCCATTTTGTTACAGTGTAACTAATGACGCTCTAGTTATTTTTGGGAACCAGAGTGAAACCATTCTTTTAAATTTGGAAACACTCGCCCTGATCAACAGCAAGAAAATACTGAGGCAATCGTTAAAAGGATTGTTAACGATTTAATGCAGAGTTCTAAACTTTACTTTAACAGCTTTCTAGTGATCTAAACCACGAGTTGCTAGCTCGTTACAGTTCGTGAGATAAAATACTGAGATGTTTCTGTATATTCATACCTTTCTCGAAACTCGTATGTGGCAATGTGAATACTCCAGAACTGGTGCTGGCACAGTGCACCGTTCTGGTTTTAACTAGCGGAGCTTTGCTCGAACTCTAATTCACTGCAAAAGAGTGTTCATGCCATGCAAGTTTTTAAAATGCCACAATTTAGGCAGGAAGGATATAAAGGGAAGGGCACATCAATACATTGGTTATTTCTCCCCAAATCTGGCAATAACCTTAAGCGCTACTATCAGTAATTCACTAAGGAAAATAGGAAATTAAGCCAACAGCGAAAATCATACACAAGAAATAACGTAGTTCAGTAAGCCACCTTTATGCACTTACGTTTCGTCGGAGTGGCATTTTCCTTAGTATTATTTCCAGCGATTTATGTCTATTTATATCAGTAATTCACCATATACACTATGTGGACCTATGATCTGCGAAACAACTTGGCCTCCTTTTAACATAATAATTAAAAATTAATTTAAGCTTACAGCTTTCCGAACTTCTTAAGATGTAAGAGAAATAGGCTGGCTGGCTAAGCCACAAGTGTCACGATCAGTCTGCAATCAGGTGCTGAAAATCTCAAAATTTTTTGGAAAAGTGTTTGGGAGCTGTTACCTCTTTTACCTGTGACACTTTATTTGCCAACTACAGCTATATTACTGCTCTGTTACCACTAAAACACTGGCCAAAATTTACAAGGAAATCGTGCTACGATAAATATGTATTTTAAAAATGACGTCGTTTAATTTGAAAATCAGTTATCATCTTCGTGCATACAGTTCACGCACAATTTCAAAAACAAAAAAGAGGCGAAAAAGAGGAGAGACAATAGAGCTTCAGAGATCATTAAAGATTGTTAACACCAGGGAGGCAGTATACAGAGTACCATGTGGTCACTGCGGGCCGTTTAAAAGGAATTCGCTGCCGTGTCAAGTAACACCTGGCAGACACTAGAGGCAAGGTAGAAACCAACGGGGCTGCAGTACAGGACATGGAAAAGTACCACAAGCTCGACTGGAAAGGCACGAGACCTACATTTGAGGAGCTGTCCCTGACTACTCAACACCACATCCGAGAGAAGGCTGAACTGATGAATATCCAGGGACCATCCAATCCTGGAATACAGTTTTTGCTCCGTATTGAGTTGAATACTGAGCTGTGTGTGAAGTGGAGGACTGGCCTTACAACAGGTAGAGGCTACGCTCGGCCGCCGTTTCAAAAAGCAGACGATCGAACATGACACCGTAATGACATAACGAAGTGATTTTTCTTTTTTGCCTGATGAAGACAGTTGTCGAGCCCCTACATCTCCTGATAACTGACTGTCAAAATTTTGCAGAAGATATTGATGTAGATTTTTGTTTTTGAAATTGTGCGTGAACTACGCAAATGAAGATAAATATGCATATTTTGTTTTTAGGCTATCTGCAAAAAAAAAAATGTTGCTAAATGTGTGCATAAAATAAAGTACTCCAAGCTGAAGACTCGAACTGCAAAATGATTACGTTAACTCGGCTCAAATTAAGTGAAAAGTTAAGTCGGTTGATGACTACCGAAAAAGGAAATATTTTTCGGCTTGGTCAGATTTAATACATTGATGCTGAAATGATGATGCACAGCACCAAATGTACATTAAAACCGCATCAGTTCTTCTGCCTCTTACCCTGCCATTAGCTATGCAGTTTAGTGTACTTAATGGCATCTGAACAGCGATGTTGCATTACTAAAACACCAAAGTTCCGCCCAAAGATCAAAATGCGCCATTCAGCATTGGTTGGGTGATCTGCCATTTTAATTTTCATGACAACAAACTTAAAAACAAGTAGGCTTGCAAGCTGCAGCTAATGACTATACCTTGCAATGACGTTACCAGTAATTACGTTGCTATTGCTTAGAATAATCTTCGGGGGTTCAATACGGACTGAAAATGTCGGTAAAACTGATGAAAAGAGAGAAAAAGAACTGTATCAATATACATGAAAACAAATCAATACGCACATAAAATATTCTCAGTAGGTCATCAGTGTACAAACCATACTCCTTTACTTCAAATTTCACCATTGATTTTGCAGATTTCTGAAATTCAAACATAACAAATAGTTAAATATAACCATTTGCTGGATTTCTTTTCAAAAAATACTGGGGAAAAAATACAGCAGCAAACATAAAAAACTCTGATCAATTGCGCCTTTAAATAATCCATATTTTTTCCATTTTATGCAGTGTACTTTAACCTTGTAGGAAACCGTTCATTTCACTGAGAGCGGGTTAACAACTGTGTTACCTGGAAGTCATCTACAAATGTGGCCAAGCTATTTATTTTGGATTCAACACACCCAAGCAGAAATGGCTGGATTGATCTTAGCAGAAACGATCTTCGCTGCATTGATTCATTGTTAACAGTTATTCGTTTCTTATTGACCTTAGCTTTCATTAGTATCTTCTCCTAACTAAGAAAGACACAGGGTTTGCCTACTTTGCGCTTCAGTAAAGCTACAGTAAATGCCAGTGCATTCCAAAACAACCAATCCAATCCAGGAACACTCGTGACAACTTTGGAGGTACTGTAGTTTTGTTCCTCCAAAGCAAAGCAAACACAACAGAGCGTTCCAAAAGTATTTGTTGAGCGGGCGTGACATAACCTTTCTATGCAACCAACAGATCTGTAAAGTACTCAAACTCAAAAGCCAGTAGAGGTATTTGATTTGTTGAGGACGTGCAAGGTATTCACCCATGGACCTTCCCCATAGACTTGTGCATTATCACAAGCCCGACGTCATGGCCAAGCCTTAAGAGATTAACCCATAAACTGCCTTAAACAGTCCCGAGTTGTGATGGATTGGACTGATGGTTTTGGAAGGGACTGTGTGATTCTTAGGCTCAGCAGGGCACAGACCTCAATTTTGCCGAACTGAATCAAGGATGAGCTGATGTGTTACTGGTGATGTTGATTTCCTGCCATTGTTATAGACCGGGCTGCAAGCATGTTAGGCTGTGAATCAGACAAGTTGTATGCTACAATGGTTGCTATATGCAAAAGTAGGATGCATGTCAGCATCAGACGGAATGAACAGAGGACGGAATGGTCATGGCTGTGGTCAGTAGGAGACCATCCATGAAAAATACTGTTAGGCCTACCGCTCATACTGTGAAATGCAAAGTCAGAATGATGACAATTTCTGACAATTCCGAGAGCCTCCATGAAAAACGCTACCAAAATAAAGATGGAAAAGTTGACCAATATACATTTTTAGGCCACGCCTGCCAATTTCCGACAATGTTTTAAATTAGGTTTAGTCCATTTCTAAAATTCTTCCTGCATCTACCAAATTCAAACCACTTGTGGCCTTTATCTACTTCATTTACATCAAGTCTTCCCCATACCACTTTCAGTATCACACTTTAACCATTAAATGCTCAGCATCCAACAAACAGTGCTGCAATGATTTTGGTCATTTCAAACAGGCATCAACTGATAAGCAAACTGTTTCTTTCGAATAGTAAAAGACAGTAATACTTTAGTATTTTAAACACATTGCCTAATAAAATTAGAGAGCAAAGAAAACGGAACACATTTAAATTAAGAGTTTGTTACCTGATAGCCATAGTGTACTGTAATTGTCCAGTTCCCAAACATAGGAGAAGACGAAAATTTAAAGTGAGTTTCGGTAATGCCTTTAGCCTCGGGCTGCATGTCTTTGTACATAACTCTCACTCGCTCAGGATTCTGAAACAACCACCCAAAAACCAACTTAAAAAAAAAAGGAGACACTACTGACTGCAAAAAGCGCATAGTAAAATCTGCAGGAGCAAAATACCTGCTAAAAATCGGGGCTATTTACAACACAGACAAAAAAAAACTAACCATGATTAGCAATTTTTATTTTTGTTTTGGGTACCCGCCCATATTGAATTCCTTTACAAAGTGCAACTTAGAATACGAAATGTTTTATTTTGATCCTTATCATAAAAGCTCACTTAGAAATCACATGTAACAACCAAAAAGTAGTCAAATTAAGGTTTGCCGACCCGATGATCCTCCCATCTCAGCCTGACCAGAAAAAAATCGGCCACTGATCAAAATTATAATTTAATAATAATAAAATAATAATAAACAGTACCCAATGATAGAGGTGAAGAGAAAAACAGAGGGGCCCAAGGGCCACTTATACCGGCCCCAAAGTTTTCCTTAATTAGGAGCAGAACTGCTAATTAACTAACTCCTTAAAAAGCGTCTTAGGTCGACTGTCTCCAGTGATGGTGGGAGGAGCCAGTATAGCAGAGGAGACCACTTTGCCATTTTCCTACCCCAATATACAACTTGGTGGAGCCAGTCCCCACGTGCCGCTTAGTTACATGCAGACATTTTGTAGTTCTCCACAGATCTCGGGACCGCAAGTGGAAAGAAAGATTTGATTGTGCCTTCATGCAGAAACTTTGAATACAAACAAACAAGCGGATGCCAGCAAGTAGCACATTTCCTTCCGGATGATGCACCTCTTGCCATCTTTAAGTGCTGTGCGCATTCTGTAAACCAGCCCTTATTGCTATGCTTATTCACCCTTGATTTAGCACCTTCCAAACAATTAAAGGACAGATTAAGCAACAACCATTCAAACTGGTGAATTATTTCTTATATATAGACATCACTGCCGTTTGTAGTTGCTGTTGTGAACAGAACTCTGGGCTAGGCCTGAAGAAGATGGCAGAAAATTGGCCACCGAAAATTCGCCCGAGATTTATAGACTTTTTGGGGTTGCGTATTTTTGTTGTGAGAATTATTTTTGTTTTTAAATGCGGACTCCAAGAGCATATTAGTGCTTAGCTTAATAAATTAGCATCACTGGCAGGCTTGGTAGTATCATTCAATATATCGGTAATTTTTTCAGTACGGTAATGAGCTTGGTATCATTTCGGTGCGAATTAATACCAAGCTTCAGAATTTACTATAAACTTTATTTTATTTCTAGCAGTAACTTCCCCTGCTTTTTTTTTTTTTTTTTTGGTTCAGGACTCATGGTTAGCTGGTCCACTACATATAAGGACGGTCCAAGTTCACATCCTAGTCGGGACAGAAATCTTTTTCTTTATGATATTTACTTAAAGGTAACCAATACGACCAATCACAGATGGTTACTGTTATTGCATGCAAAATGAAGTTGATTGCAAATCCCATCACTGAAAAAGTTTTTAAAAAATTCAGACAAGAATGGATGGTCTTACTGTACGTACCTGAACTTCCACAGTAAAGGGCTCTTTACTTGGCAGCATTTTTTCATTCAAATATAAAATCCGAATTTGGACTGTGAACACAAATTAAAAACAAGTAAATATTTAATTAAATAACAATACAGTAAATATAATATAGGAATTAAATACTGTAGCAGTAAACAATATAATAAAGAGTAAATAGTAAAAAGAGTTAACAGACACAATAAAGTTAAATAAGTAGTTAAAATAGTATCGCACTTTTAAAACATTTTTGCCTTCCCAACTAATTACAAACCTTGCTGGTTTGGTAGATACAATGGCTTATCCGTCTGAATAAAAGCATAACCAGAGTATTTTGTTATTGGCACCAAAACTTCCTTTGTGGGAAACTCCCCTGAAAAAAAAAATTAAAAATAAACATAGTATGAATGAATATTATAATAATTATTACCAGTGAACAGGTAAAGGTGTGAGAGTAGACACATTTTAATTTGAGCTGAGCCAATCCGAGTTTGCAGTAGAAGGTAGAGTATCAAGACTACTTTGAGTATTTGGTGACTATAGCTTGTTTGCAAGTTTCTTTTTAATTTGATTGAATTATAACAAGTAAGTTGTTGCTGAAATGACTATATGGGTCAGTGTATACAACAAGAGGCCTATACCTTTAAAATGACCTGAGCCACTGGCTTTTAATTTATGCCACCAGAAAGCTCTGAAGAGGATGAATATAGCGTATTTGAATGTCAAAATCAGTAAAACATTGAGGAATTTATAACATTTTCACCATATTCAAGTTTTTCGAGTTGGGATGCGAGAAACAAGTCGTTAGAGTACAACTTGCATACTCGACTCGAAATTTTTAAGTATTTCACGTCCCTGCTATGAACTTTGGACTAAAACTACTATTGTGAACACAAAAATTATTTTAAAATCTTACCTTTTGTTGGTTTTACAACAACATATACCAGAACTTGTGAATCATTCCTCTGCAGTTCTGGAATGTCGTTA
Source organism: Lithobius niger (assembly GCA_023313725.1). Lineage (NCBI taxonomy): Eukaryota > Metazoa > Arthropoda > Chilopoda > Lithobiomorpha > Lithobiidae > Lithobius > Lithobius niger. The sequence continues at coordinate 31,009 of JAHWFP010232093.1, read as the reverse complement.
GGTTGCACTGCTACACTCGTCAATTTGGGTTCACCTGAAAAAAAAATACAATAAAAAAATTAAAAATTTCTATTGCAGACTTCATTGGACTTAGAAACATGAATAACTTAATCCCCCACGATTTATTTGAGAGTTTTGTCCACGACGAAATGATGCAAAACAAACAGTGTGCACAGCTGTGTACTGTTGGAATTCATGCAGACATCACTTGATGTTGTTTACTTTGAAAGGTAAAAGTCATTTGAAATTCCAGAAAAATATGCACAAGTTCAAAACCAAAATGAATATGAGCAATATCCAATTTTCGACTGTACTTTATGCTGCAAATGTTAAACTGAGCCAACTCTCTTCATCAGGCTACACTCTTCCCATTGCTAGTTCTTCAAATTGCGTGTTATTCGAACTTGGCTGTTGGCCGCAATCCCCGGTATTTGTAGGGCTTGCGTTCCATCTACTACGAAGCTGTGTGCAAAACTTCATCAAGAATACTGGATTCATCAGAGATACTGGATTTGTGGGTTGGATGGTCCCAGGATATTCAAATAACACTACCCTGGTACTGGTACTGGTACTGGTGTCTACAGGCTACAGCCGAATTTATTAACTGTTCAACCTTCCTCAGTGGTGACCTAATGGCCAAAAACATACACAAGGAGGGATGGCTTCCACACTAGAAATAGTGTGGGCAATATATAAAGAAAAAAATCACAGGGTAAAGGGTTGACGAAGCAAACAGTCTGTATTAAAGACTGGCATTGTAAGAATACAAGACACACTGATCGGGAAGAGAAAGAAAAAAAAAGAACTGCGCCGACTGTGACTCGAAACCAAGACTACGCACTTACTAGCCGGGCATTCTACCCACTATGCTACCAGGGCGCAACCTGACCACCGACTCCACTGAGCTTAACAGCTGTTCAACCTTTCTCAATGATGAACCAAAGGCCAAAAACATACACAGAGGGATGGCCTCCACACTAGAAGTAATGCAGGCAATAAATAAAGAATAAATCACAAGGTCAAGGGTTAACGAAAGCAAACGGTGTCTGCATTGAAGACTGGACTTGTGAGAGTACAACACATACTAATCTGGGAAATAAAAAAAAGACAACTGACCCCACTGGGACTCGAACCCAGGACTTCCTGCATACTAGCCGGGTACTCTAACCACACCCTGCCAGAGTCAACCCCGGCAGAGCAGTGGATAGAGTGCCCGCTAGTAAGAATGAAGTCCTGACTTTGAGTTCCAGTCAGGACAGTTGTCTTTTCTTTCTTTTTTTCTCGGATTAGCATAGCTTGTCTTCTCACAAGGCCAGTCTTTAATGCAGACTGTTCGCTTTGTTAACCCTATGCCTTGTGATTTGTTTTTTTTATTTATTGCCCGCATTATTTTTAGTGTGGAGGACAAGTGGAAGCCAATAAGTAAGTTACTTTCCCTCTTTGAGTATGTCTGTGGTCTTTAGGTAACCAAAGAGAAAGGTTGGAGCGCTACTAAATTTAGCCAGGGTCCACCCGTTATATCAGTGGTTAGAGCACCCGGCTAGAAAGCAGGAGTCCTGGGGTAGTTGTTTTTCTTTCTTTCTCAGATTAGTGTACCTTGTATTCTCACAAGGCCAGTATTTAATGCAGATTCTATTTGCCCCGCTACCCTTTCCCTTGCGATTAATTCTTTATTTATAGCAGCAATAACAACAGAACACGGAATAGAATAAATGTAAATC
>JAHWFP010232093.1:0-24288 GCA_023313725.1 Lithobius niger | reverse complement strand
TAACTGGAACACTTTTGGTACTGCGTTAAAAAGAAGTAAGTGATAATAAACTGAAAATGCACGCTATCATCAAACACTATAAGGAAAATTATGGCTTCAAAATGATGGCATCTGTGAACCGCCAATCGTCCCACTGACATTTTGCATGCAGTGGCTAGTAATAAAAGTGTTGTTACGAAAAAAAATCGTACTTTGAAACTTTGAAGATGTACTTTGAAACTCACTCATATCTACCTTATTTTGAACCCATTCCAAAACACACACTTTCAAAACGAAGACCATCAGTCAGTCTCTTGCTTAAAGAATGACCTCCAGCTCATGAACATCCAGGGACCATCAAACCCGAACGTGTTGCAATTTGTAGGTAGAGCCCTGGAGGATTTACTGCAGCGAGAGTGGAGTCATCAGAAAATGTAGTTAAAAGAAGCACAACCCTGTAAATATCAGAGGCCACTAGCGATTGACTGGGACCACTTTGTAAATACTGGAGGCGACAGTGTCGGATGTTTTTCAAAATCATGACTTTAATTCAGCGATGTAACTGTTGGACATTGTCAAACTTCGGAAGTGCCTGAAGAAGATAGTCGCAGTACTATTGGAAATTTGCAAGAGACTAGCTGTCTATCCGTTTTGAAAATAGGCGTTTTTGGAGTTGGTTCAAAATACGGTAGAAAGTGTTCTTACTGCGGCAAGTGCAGACGGTCACAATTTCGTCTAAAGGCACGCCAGCTTAAAATGCCCAAAACGAAGCCAACACTTAACTCATGCGCTCTCACGTCTGGGAGAAAATCCAAATGTTGGGGATGATATCGTAGCCACGTCAAATCACATCAGAGACCACGATTTTTAACGGAGAAACTGGAGGAGGAGTCTTGAGTCACAGACTTCTGATCCATTAGGAGAAATAGAGTGGCCCGACACCAGGCCAAATGGTGTGATGGGGCACAAATAGAATCGGCAGTTGATCGTAGGCACCAGCGGTTCCTTACAAAACGTTCCAGGGAGATAATGACGAATGGAATCAGTAAACTGCTTCCATGGAATAAAATCACTCCCCTCCCCACAAATGTCTTCCGCATCTACAGACCAGTTGTCGTCCTCCATCATAATGGTCCTCGTTCCTACAAACGTGTTTCCTAGGAGAAGGGGGGGGGGTGTTGAGGATCACGAAGTGTCTGAAGAGCCACCCGAAACAGCAGAAAACTTCTTCACCGGCGAAGTGCCATGAAGTTCCGACATGGCGATGAGCTGAAGCGGCAATGAGATGACACGGCGACGTTACGACACGTCGAAGTGGCAATGTGCCAAAGCGTTGAAGTAGTGATATGGAGAAGTTTCGATGTGACGAAGTGGCAAAGACTCAAAATGGCGAAGCTGCGACGATACACTGTGAACAGGCTAATACACTCTTGCGAAGCGCTGTGCACAGGCAAACCACTACACTCCTGTAGTCAGTGAAGCATGTGCATGACACTATGCAACGGCTGTTCACTAATGCAAAACTAGACCGTTCATGGTGATCTAGCGATCCGAAGGTTTGACAAACCAACGATCCCTTCCACTCAACAACAAGCCTACTACCAGGGCCAAGACTGAAGCACAAGACACTAGGGGATACTCATGACTGAAATACAAAATAGTCTCAGTTGGCATTGCATGTGTGGTGCAGGTTTTGGCACCGGGGTAAACTATACCTTGTTCCACATTATGTTTGCAGGAAACTGACTGTATGACGCCACGTTTCCTTGCACTACTAGTGCAAAAACATGTGGATATCATACTTGTGGACTACACAGTTACTGTTAAGAGTCTACGAGTGGGATATTTACGTGTTTTTTTGCACTCATAGTGGAAGGAAAAGTGGTATCATACAATCAGTTTCCTGCAAACATAATGTGAAACAAAGTATACACCCGCACCAGAAGGGTGATCCCCCGGAGTTCGCAACTGTAGTAGACTGTGGTTCCGAGCACACGAGTTGCTGCGCTCACATTGCACACATCTCCCCAAAACCCCAAGGGGGATGGGCAAGGACATGAATGCAACGGACGAGTACAAACCAGACTCTTGACACCCTAGCCTGTCGAAAAATTGATGTTAAGCTCTTCCAGAATACTAGCGACATACTCGCCACAATCGTAGCCTTCAGCGGCATACTTTCCACTCATACCACAACTGACTACATTTGGGGTTTCATAACATGATTAACAGACATAGAAGAATGCTTAGGCTTGACGTGACACTTCTCCTTCGACAAAGTCTTGACCTTGGGGTTAGCGAACGATGGAGATCCTCCTTTGTCCCAGCTAGCCTTGGCCAGTGTGATGAGGTTATCCCCAACCGGGCAGCAGACGAACGAATCGAAACGTCTGGTAACGTTACCGAAGCACGACCAACCGACAAAGAAGGTACATGAGAAAACAGATGAAGTGGTGAACTGACTAACACGCAAAGTTTGATAGCCCACAGGCGAAGGCCTTAGCAATGCCTCCTACCAACGAACAACCAGGCACCACAGCTGCTACCATCTTGGCTTGACCAGCATCCCGTTCTGCTAACTTGTCGCATACAATGCCACACACAGCAACATGAAAGTTTTCTCCTAAAAGCCTGAAACTCACCTAGCACAATTCCCATAGTCGCACTAATTAAATTGGAAATCCCAACCGGAATCTCCGGAACGGGAGGGGGAGTTTGGGCCGAAACAGAGCTGGGAGACATACGTGCGTTTAAATGCAGGCTCGGTAGCATTAGCTGTGTTAGCATTTAAATTGGGGTCAACAACATTCATTAAACCTTCCGACGGCAGCACCAGAGCAGTTGTCAAAACGGGTATACCAATTTTCGACCTAAAAGCTGAACCAGAAGAAGCAGAGCAGGCAACCTGAATGGCAGTCGACAAACAGACACTGGTCGGCTTTTTGCTATATTTTCAGTATCAACTTTTGTTCTTTAGCAGAATGAGAAAGAGAAATATCACATGGGGGGGTCCACAAAATGACAACTCCTACACTTATGACACCAAGGGTGCTGGCTGCCTGAAGTCTTTTGTTGCGAGTATTGATTCAATGGCCGGAATCATTTTTAAAGCAAGAGCACAGCATGCGACCTATCGGGTCGAATGTTAAAAAATGAAATGTGGAGATGAGTGGCGCTGCATGCTGGGAGTGAGCATGCACTCCATCCAGTGGTGAGCTATGGAAGCCTCTTAAAGTGAAATTTAAGGTCTTGAGCATTGAGTGTCATAGTAAGGTTGTGCATAGTGAGAGTCAATTTGTTTTCTCTTGCGAATACAGCGATCAATATGGCTACTAATTGCCTAACACGTGTGAATAATTACCCCTCCTAAGAATACAATCTAAACACCCAAATGATTTCTTGGCCGCAGTTCCATGACGGTTATGCAACCGTAAAACCGGTGGCCAGTGGTTTTTTAATTTTTTTCCCCCAATTTCCCCCCCCCCCCCCCCAATACATGTTTTGATCAACTGCGTTGGATGGCATGGCGGCACACACCTCTCAATTAAAGATGAGCCCACTACGATTCTTCAATCGGTTTCATTTTAAACTGTAAGTTTAATTAGAACACTAGTGAACTAAATCAACAATAAAAATATTCAGCACCGTTCGGTAGTTTTACGATACGGGAACCCTCCAAACCATTTAGTCTCGGCGTTTTGAACATTTTATTTATCCGACTGCGACGTTGCCACATTGCACGACTGACAAGGATGAAATATCCAGATAGCACAGTCATTGCACAAAAGTAGTTTTATGAATTTGCGCCCCCCCCCCCCCTCCCCTCACAACAAAAAAAAATGTCATACAGTAGAAGTTGTTTTAAATATTTCTCCTTCACCCTCCAAAAAAAAATACTAAGCATTAAAGTCCAAACAAGTAGCCCAAGTCTACGCTAATTTCGCATGCCGACATGACTATACAAGCTTGTTATCCAGTTTGTACGAATGAGATCAGTGAAGCCGCGTGCCTACGTCAGTGATCTGTAGAATAATTTGTGGAAGTTGCCAGTCATTGGTCGGTTGGTGGTGACATCAGCCGCTGACGAAGGCTACATAGTTCCCAGTAATTGGTCGTGGATGGATGACGTCAGTCGGCTGAAGAAAAAATAACGAACCTCGTACGTTTGCTGCGAACAAAACTCTTTGATTATTTCTAGCGGAGGATTTCCCCAACGGATTCGATCCATTTTCGAACTTAGACCTAGAAATGTGCCATAGAATGTGTGTGCAAAATTTGACAGAAATCCGATAATTCGTTAAAACGTTATAGCGCGAACACACAGACAGACACCCAGACACACACACAGACAGACAAACCGTTCGCATAAGAGTCTAATCGACTCTAATAATTTTTCTTTTTTACCACGTGACAAAGCAAATGGAAAATCAACACAAAACCAAAGCAAAGGCCAACCATATTACCTTCCAAGGTTTTCAGTGGACTGAGTCAATTTCCACACAATAAAATTGATTTGTCTTCAGAGAATCATTTATTGTAAAGCTGTCAGACAGGTTTCTCAGCCTACTATTCAATTACATCCGCTTTAATCGTGAATGATATATTTTGTATATTAGGCATATTTTTAAGCTAATAAACGACGTACCTAATTTCATTGGCCCTACACTAAAAAAACTACAAGCGTATGTTTGTAGTTTTTCAGCCCGTACTTAACATTTACTGAAGATGACTTTTCCTAGTATTATGATTAACGAATATGCCTTAAATTGTTAAGCTTTGTAATATCTAAATTACAACTAGATCGTATCGGATAGATATCTATACCCCTACGTCTGGTATATCTCACATAAACAGTTAACTGATCAGGGGTACAAAACTCGTTAATACTGCCAAAAATATGAGTGCTTCAGTTGGTACTCATTAAAGTCTTTAAGATAACACACATTTAATGTACAATGAATATCATATTACAGAAGATGAGACCAAAACGTGATAACACGTCAAGGTTAGCAGCGCAGTTAGTAAGTTCTAAGAAATAAACAGCAATGCGGAAGCTGGCAGTTTAAAGCAGTTGAGTAAGAAATCTCTTCTTTAAAAACGTGCACTAGTAAATTCTAAAATTACTAAAATTAATCTACAACAAACTTTGTAAGCCAGCACAAAGTAGCTTAGTCCTCTATGTATACTGTATAACGAGAGTCCCCCTCCCTCCAGGCAAAAATTCCTGTTGCGCCGATGCTTTTGCCATACAGATAGAGGTCAAGAAGTAAACATACGGTCCCAATTAGAATATAGGTCAAAAGAACAAGTCAATAGAATCAGCAGGATCAGGGACATTGTTAAGTCTACATTTGAAGGGGTATAATCCATAAATTTGCAGGAATTTGCTTGTCATTACAGCATCCCACACTACATATTTGTTGGATTTTTCCTTTATTTTCAGTAAATTAGAAAGGCAGAAAACTGACTATTCTGAATAACAGTCTGAAGTCAAACAGCCATTCCAATCATGTTCACTTTATTTCAATAACAAAAAAGATCGGTAACCAAAATGAATGAACTTACCAAATAAGTGTTTTCTTAATTTCTATAGCTGATAGAGAATTTTCTTTAGAAATTTATTAGGTCAAAGGAAGGAAAAACTGACAGATTGAGTTAACTCATGATTATCACCTATCTTCTTGCCAAATTTCGGCTCAAGTGGACCATTTTTAAAAAGTGGCATTAACAATTTAGTGGGATGAACAATTAAATTTCAGATTACAAAAAAATGTATAATTTTGGCGATCACATTGCAAAGTTACCCAACACTGGAGGGGTGAAGAATATGTCCCCCCCCCCCCAGTAAAATTCACCCTCAATAGGATCTGTTTAGCACCAACCTTAACTTTACTCCCATTCCCAGACAAAGAGTTGCCTTATGTGCTATTAATGTGCTGGCGTACGCAGGAATGTTCTCATGTGGGTTCGAAGCATACCATTTCACCAACACTGCGCTGACACAGAAACAATGAACTTCATCATATGCACCATCGCGCTAATTGGAGAAACACAAGTGTTTTGCTTACTTGTAACACGGCCAAGGAAGCACACTTCCGCACTACGGAAACCATGACCATATTGTGATTTCGAATCAAGAAGTGCGAGTCTCATGAATATTCAAGAACCTGCCTTCTTGATGGTTGCCACACTCATAACCCGAGCCCATGAGCGATGCTTAGCACCAAGTGGAGCTGCTGGCTTCGAAGGCCCCCTGATCTTCAAGACGAGAGATCCGCTACCAACTGCGCACGCATTTCAAATGTCTGCATATATGTACATAACGACGTTCTCTATTCTGCCATCACGGACTAAATTGTTTATGAAGTAGTTGTTTGCATAGAAGCCGGAAGAAGGCGACTGACTCTCCTGCAAGTGTGCAAATGACTTCACAGAAGTTTGCCGGAGTTTGCTGGACTCTCTAGTGCTTTGGTTTGCTTATCAAATATGGAATACACTAAGTAAATTTTTAATATATTTGGTATTTTTTAAAATTGGATGGTATTTTGAGTATGTTGGTAGGTTTTTTTTTTTGCCTGGAGCTTGTAAAAAAAAAAAGCACCTTTTATCCATTTTTTCAAACTATTTTGTAATCAATGCAGCCAACAAAAAACCAATTATTTACTTTGAATACTGAAACGGTGTTCTTCATCAAATCATGGGCAACACAAGAAGTTTCAACAACATGAGGCACCTTGCACGTTCCAATCAGGAACGAAGATATTAGGTGGACAGGCAATCCATCATTTTTGAGTCAGTAAGACAGATGAAAGCTATTTTTATTGCCTTTTAATATAAGAGTGAAAGTGTCATAGTGAGATGAGCAACCGAAACAACCTTAGAGGTAAAAATGTTTTTGTGAACAAATACAAAAAAAAAGTAAAGGAAAAGAGATGAATATTGCACAACACCCTGAGTTGAGGTACTGAGAATGGTTAGCAGTTTTTTAATAGTACGATTGGAGTGTTCAATTTTGAAGGCATCTCTGGTGACATTTACGGAATTCGTTTTGTTTGAATACATTTTAAATTCTAATCAAGATGTTTACAAAACAGTTCAGTTGATTTGTACGTACCATAAATCATGTATTAAAAGAACAGTTGAAGCTAAAGCCCATCCCCTAAAATGCTGTGAAGTCAAAATCATGAAATAGTGAAGTTAATGCCCAACCCTAAAATTGTCGTTTTTCTACGAAAAATTACCTAAAAGTTATATGATGGGAATAAAGATAGTACTGCTTGTATGTTTACTGGTCCCCTTCTCCCTCCCTGTAGTAATAGTGGACTCCTCCTTTAGCTCCTAGCACCTGCACAAGGCATCTCTCATCTAAGCCTCCTCCCTTCTTCACAACAATTAAAAGGATGTAAAAATTGGTATTTCAAAGATTGTTCAAAAGCTTAGAATTTTCTGTAATAGATGTCCAGAAAGGTTAAAAAATTGAAAATGCTTGATTTAAAGCCCATACCCCCTCCCCTACTTTTGCCAAATTAACTGCATAAGCCCATGGGCGTTTAATCCATGATTTACGGTATTATCCCCTGACCTTAGTGGTAGCATGTTACCCAGCAGAGAGAAAAAATAAACTTGCAAAGCACACAGAACTATGTGTGGTTTCCTGAGGATCCGAGATGAAGAATAGCCGACTGGCCAGATACGTCGGCTATCAACCAAGTGGTCGCTAGGGGTGTACAAGTTTTGATTTGAGTTAAGCGTTTGACGTCATTGTGTAAACTCGACTCGATCGGAAAACTTTTAAACTCAAATATTTCGAGTTTCGTTGAGTTTTTAAAAATTTTTGTGTTTTTCTTCAATAAATTGCAGCAAAACTTATCGTCTTTAGTTTTAAAGAAATGCTTTAAAAATGTGGAATACATCATGTAGTTAGCTTACAGAATAAATTGCAATGTACACAATAAATCAAAAGCCTGAACAGAATATCAACAGAATAGTTGTTCTACCACTTTTGTTCAGTTTTCATAAGATACATAAAGTTTTAAAAATTGATTTAATTGATTTAACGTATGGTAATTAAAAGAACCTACAACACCATCTTAGAACTTGTCTCTACGCGAAAAGGGTGAAATCGCACACCCCGGTCACCGGATCAAATCCTACGACTTACCAAGATACACCAGATACTAAAAATAAATTATTATACATGGTCTCAAAGTCGCATGATGATGTGAAAAAGCTAAATACACAAAGAACAGCTGAAACCTTAGTGTTCAGCACTTGACCCAAATTTTCCAACTTTATAGTTCCATTTCATCCCCTTTGCTAAAAGTGCAACACAGTACTTTACATGCATATAATTTTATTTATTTTCCTTTATAAGGAAAATTTCATCCCAACAACAAAAATATAAAATCGGAATAATAATTGCTGTTGGAATTAATTGCACAGTTGCATGCCAACACTATCAAATTACGAGAAATGTTACTAAAAGTTAGAATTGCAAATGCATGAAATACTGAACACATGGTAGGACTTTTTAATTTTTCTTCTTCTATTTATAGGATTGCTTAAAAAGGCCTGTTATAATAATACATAGGCCTAATTGCAAATTGCCTGATCTGCTGTTTAAAAATGTATAAATGTCACAAATATTTGTTTAAACTTACTTTAAAGCTTGTGTTTGTTGTAGAACCATACAAAGGACAAAAAAGATGCAGCAAATCAGTCTGGCTGCCATGGTGGCAGTATCCTCACAAGACGACAGACAAGCTTCTAAGGCCGTTTTGGCCACCAAAATCAGCTGATATAGGTTACAGTTGGAAGAAGGAAAAGGCCAAAGTCTACACAACTGTGGTTGGTTGGCCACATATAATCTTGGAATTCCCCAAATGACGGCCGTTTCTCAATAGTGTCTAGGTTTAATTTGTGAAAGTATCAAATTGACGTAATGCATCTGATTAACTTCCAAGTATACGAAGTCTTCTAACCAGCATTATTTCGAAAAAAAAGGAAAAGAAAAACCCAGCCAATTTATTACTGGTACTGTGCTAATGAAAGTCAAGACGTGACATCCATTTCTTAAAATAAAGAAAAAAAAAACACTTTTTGCTTGCAGGAATTGCGCCCAAGTCCTATGCAATTCTATGACATATGTATGTGTGTGTGCGTGTATATAGTATAAATAAAAAACTAAATAAAAATTATTTCATAATATTAAACTAAATAAAAATTGTGTTATAATTTTTATTTAGTTTTTATTTATATTGTACTCAAATTCCTAAAAAAATTTCTCTTTTCTAAAAATCCAACTAATTATTTTACAACAATATTAAGGTACATGCAGTAAAAAATATATGTTCATGTGAATACATCAGAACGAAATATGGTCCCACCAGCCAAATGTTAAGTTTTTAGGCAGAAGTTCACTCTTCTTCACTACACCCATTGTGTACTCAAAACAGGCACGAAAAAAATGTAAAACCCATTAAATTGAGTTTTTACTATCCTAAAATACTTAAGTTTCAGTATTCCACGCTAAAATTGCCATTTTATGCTTTTCTCATGCTCAAACAAAATAATAAAAATTATTTGCCTTCCACTAACATGTTTCGTTGATTACCGCCAGCCACCCTGCTGTACATTTCCCACACGGCAGGCGTCGCCATCTTGTTACCAAGCGGTATCCCTTGATTGCCATTGGGAAAATGCATTTGTTGAAGGTCTTCCAGGAATGCGCCTAATCAGTGGTCGGGGTAGCAAATGGGTCAACGTTCCTGGTTTCGCACCAAATGAACTACTTCTATTTTGTCTCGTAGATCTTTACGGTGGAGAGTCTACGGCATAGAAGTCGATTGGAGACTGGTGGTGATGAAAATCCTGCTTCACGAAGGTTTCTGGTTAGAGTCTCCACACGTGAAGATGAAGAATACTTGGTTTTAGGTGGTGTGTTTTCCCTTTGTACCGAGTCAGGAATTGCGCAGTCATGGGAAAGGGGACGGGTTCCTCTTTCATCAGTTCTATATGATCTACTAACTACGATGCTGCTGGCCACCATGATGATATAAAAATAATAAGCCTTGGTTGGTTCGAATCTGGCTGGCTCATCCGGCCACATGTTGAGTTCTCCCCGCGATGTGTCTTGTTTGAAGTGTCAAGGCTAGGAAGTCACCAAGTTTGAAAAGACACAACGTTTCTTCCATAAGAACGAGGGAGTATTTCCCGCCGGCTCTCCTTACATGCCACTGCCGTCATGTTAGTCCGATAACTTTCCCTTAAGCGTGAGGCTCTACTTCGTGACAGATGAATAGCTCGGAGCTCTACGATGTTGATGTGTAGAAGTCTTCTCTAATCATCCCAAGTTCCTGCTGTTACTTGACGTTTTAGATGTGCTCCCCAGCCAGTGGACGAGGCGTCAAGGTGTGGGTTTTTCCACCATTCAATGTTGTGAACGGGAAGATTGTGGAGTGAAAGCCAGACGGTGCAATCATCCTTTAGGAACCTTTCTTTTTTCTGAACTGGAGGATAGGTTTTGATTTCCACTGTCCGAGGTGAAATAGTCTTGCACTTGAGTCGATCAGTTCAATGACAGACGCCAGGCCTAAAGAGTTATTGTTTTCCTCCAGAGAAGCTTGGAGAGTTCCACATTGGTATCGGGAGTTCGCAAAGTTTATTCCTAGTCCTAGTCTAGAAAACAGGTCGAGACATATGGTGCGCTGACTGACTAATTCTGTCCTTGATTGGTGTCTGACTAGCCCATCGAGGCAAGCGTGCGCTCTAACGTTTTAACTCTTGAAGGTGAGCAATAGCCAGACGGAGAATTAGTGTGAAGACATGCGGAGAGGACGACAGCCCTAACAGGAGGATCTTGAAGTGGTACGAAACTCCTTTGGATTTGAGCCAGAACATATGATAAAAGGAGGGGTGGACTGGAATGTGGAGATACGCATCTTAGAGGTAAGCCATTTAACAGTTGCATCTTAGAGGTCGACGGAGATGGCGAGTTCGTCCCTCTGAAGAGCCTCTCGAAATGATCGTATTGTTTCCATCTTGAAATGGGCTTTTTGAATGATTGCGTACAATTTTCGCAGGTTGAAGACAAGTCGGGACATGCATTCAAACAGCACAGTAGTAGAGATATTTAAAGTAGGTTAAAACATCCAGTAAATCAATACAGAGGTAGTTTAGATTACAAGGACCAAGACTGAACTAATAAATTAATACAACGTTATCAGAAGTATCCCAACTATAACCAAAACAGTTAAGGGGTGGAGGGGGATGGCTCAACAACGCCAAATTATAACCCTGTAATCTGGGAAATGAAGGATCAACAGCAAGTTAAGGTTAACTTGAACACAAGTGCTCAAGTTAATTTTTAACTAGCTGTTGACCTTTCATTGATCCTTGATTAAATCCAAGACGCCAAAGAAGGTGGCTGCCACCAAGTTCACTAATAGCGATCGTGTCCTCGGCCTGTGCACAACGAATACTTGAAAAAGTCTAGCAATAGCCAAGTGAGATGTTGTTTCATGTTTCTCCACGAGGGAGAAGACTGAGCTAACCACCCACCAGTAGACCTTGATGGTAGATAAGGATAAGCCCTCTTGGAACAAAGATTCGAGGAATCTGGCAAGCTCTGGCACAGATGAATTGCAGGGCTCAGACTCAGCAGTGAAGCAGACTCCTTCAGTGTCCCCACGAGAGAAGGTGCAGCATTCCTGGATTTGGATGGCGGTCCTGCCCTTGTGTTGAGAGAGGGTGATCGGTTTGTGTTGCTCGAGCTCCATGAAATCGACTAATCATGGGCATCAAGATGAATGACCCGTGGACTCCCAAATCTTCTTCAGTACCACCTGAAGGCAGCAAAACAGTGGGAAGAGGTGCATCCAGACCTGTCTACGATACGCTTTGACTGTCCATTGCCTACGTCTGGTCATCTGGAGGGGCGAGACGAAGATGTTGAGCTGGGTGTTGGCCCTCATCGCGAACAGAGCCACAAGTGGAGTTCTACACTGTTGGAAGATCGTCGTGCACACTGTTGGGCACAGGTGCCACTTTACGCCGGTATCAAATCCCTCCTTGACAGCTCGGCAGGAAGGTAACTGACATTACCCGGAGTTATCTGGGAAGGAGGGTGGTGTTGAGAGAGTGCATCTAACAGCTTCAAGACTTCTTCCTGTAAGGATCAGAACTGGTTCAAACTGGTTCAATATAAGCAACCGCTGAAGTGTTGTCAGACATGACAATGATGGTTGTGTGTCCGACAAGATGGGCCCAGCAGAGTACGGCATTGAAGACGACCTGTAGTTCGAGTACACTGATGTGTCAAGACCTCTCTTCGTTCCAAATCACGTTTCAGACAATTTTTTGATTCTCAATTTCCCTGACATTTCCAGGTTTTCCAGGTCCATCCAATGGCAATTTCCAGGTGTTTACAACATGTTTTGTTAGGGAAATAGGCAGTAGCCTAATGTTTTGATTAATATTTGTACAAAAATAATCCGACATCCCACAAAATAGATGTTTAGAAACTAGTCCAGACGGAACTAAAAGCATTTTCACCACAGTTATTAGTACTAGCCTAAGATTGGTTTATAGAAGTTATATCGAAAATACTTGAACACATTAAAGCACAAATTAAAATATTTGCTACTAGGCTAGCCTAGAATTTTGTTTCTGATCTGCTAATGGAACTTACAGATCAGACACAAAGGCATTTTTTTCAAATTTCCCAGATTTCACAATTTTTTTTTCTTCCCTGAAATTTCCCCGAGATTTTTGCTCTATGTTCATTTTCCCTGAAATTTCCAGGTTCTCCAGGTTTTGTCTGAACCCTGCAAATTCCTGACGCTGTCGCTGATCCCATGTAGCACCCCGGTCTCAGGTTGAGGCACCATGAAGAACATTCTATTCAATGCAGGGTACGTACTGAAAAGGAACTCGTACGGGGAGGTTTGAGGAGCATGTCCACCGTTTGTTTGCATCTTAAAGCAGGTTTTCAGAATCAGAATCAGAATTAGAAATGGCTTTTATTGCTTAGTATATTTACATATGAGACAAGATCTCTAGTGGAACTTTGTGTTCCTGACCATTCAGGCACCTTTCTGAACTAGTGTGTGTGGGAGGGGGAGGAGGGTGGACGCGTGCTGGCTTTCGCCTTCTCATCAAGACCAAGTTCGCTAGAGTGTCCAGCAGGCTCATAGACCTTCGAGATGTTCCTGGCTGTCTTCATGTTCTTGTTCTGCAGGCTATGTTTCGATACCTTCAGGTTCAGCATTCTCTCCAGAGAGGGTTAATCAGGCATGTCTTTACATCAAAAACTCAAAAAATCAAAGACGTAGCTTCCGGAGCGTGTGAAGGCAAAACCAGAGGTGGACTGGTCCTGAATGGAACCCGTGCCCCAGGCCGTCGGCACCTATCCCCTCTATCGGCCAGCTTCAGCTTCCCAATACCTAATAAAACAGAAGTCTGTAAAAAAAAAAATACTGATTTTGTCGAGTTATATAATTTTTAGAGTCTAAATTTTTTTTTGGACATGAAAACCCCAAAATACCAGTTTGACCTGGTTAATTTTGGTTTCTATTGCTTTATGTAAATATACATTACCTTTTTTTAGCATTCTCCGCCTCAATGCTGTTTTAATTAGAGAACAATCGAAGATTTCTTTCCGGGCCGCTACCCTCCACACAGATTTGTGCGCAGCCTCCATCATATAAAAGCCTGAGCGGAGCGATCCGTCTCATATTGCTTCCTCAATGTGGCCTGATGGCGACAAGAGGGGAGGAGGGTGGGAAGAAGGTAATGTATATTTTCTTAAAGCAATAGAAACCAAAATTAACCAGGTCAAACTGGTATTTTGCGGTTTCTAGTTGCTATGAAATATCCATTATCTTTTTTTTAGCATTCCACAGACTTCGTCAAAGGCGGCGGGCGCCACCATGACCAGGTCCCCCAGGATAGCGGCCGGATCCCCACAAATTATATTGGCATAAGCCTGCAGTCGATCAGGAGGTCGAGAAGCATCAGGAACCAGGCTGTGGCTGGCCAGTCCGGGGCAACGAGTAGGAACCTGCCTGAACAATTGTTGATTTTCCGCAGTACCACTGGTAGGAGTTTCGGCAGTGGGAACAGATAGGCAGAAAGACGATTCCAGTCCAGAGTGAGAGCATCGGTGGCCCATGCCCGGGAATCGGACTGACGAATAGAGGAAGTCTGGCATTCCACCTCGTGGCAAATAGGTCCAAGGTTGGGCGTCCCCATAGAGCAAAGAGGCTTTCGCAGATGGAGGAGTGGAGAGTCCATTCTCCTGTAGGTGGTGATCGTCGAGACAGGGAGTCGGCCATAACACTGCGATTCCCTGGTATATGTAAGGGAAGTAAGTGAGCCTGGAGGGAAATGCAGAGGTGGAATATTTCTGATGTTAGTTCGTGGAGGGACCGAGAGCGCGTCCCGCCTCCCCGACGAAGGTAGGCGACCGCAATGGTGTTGTCGATGAGTACTTGGACCGTCTTCATTGAAACTATATGTTGGAAGTGGCGGACGCCGTTGAGTACGGCGTGTAGTTCCAACACGTTGATGTGCTCTAGATCTGTCGATCCTAATGTCCCGGAAACTGTACTGATAGGTGGGGAACGAAGGTTGTCTATGTGCGCACCCCATCCCTGATTGGAAGCATCAGTGAAAAGGTGGAGGTCCGGGATCAGTTCGTGTAGGGGGACCGAATTCAGGAGGTAGTCGACGTTCATCCACCAGCAGAGGGTAGGAAATGGAAAATGCTGACTGAGGAATCTGGGAGGAAGCGTGAGTCCGATCGCTGGGTTACCCCATTCCGTGGTTCGGAAGTAATGCAGCAGTCGAGCCATCCATCGGCCATAGGGAACGAGGTTGGCGGACGAGTCGATAGATCCTATGATGAAGTCGAGGTCGCGGAGCATGTAATAAGGTTGTTGAAGAAAACTGTGGGCGCTTTGCTGAAAACTGGTAATGCGATCCACAGAAGGAAAGACCGATCCCTGGAGGAGATCGAAGAAGATGCCTAAAAACGTGAATGTCCTGCTGGGTAGAAGACGTGACTTGGCTATGTTTATTTCCCATCGTAGAGATTGTAAAAGAGCCGCGACGGTGAAGAGGTCGCAAAGGAGGACAGTACGATCTTGACTTGGAAGTAACCAGTCACCGATAAAAGCATGGACTAGAATACCATGCTGGTGTAGATAGGTGAGGATCGGGTGAAGTACGAAGGTGAAGATCCGCAGGGCAGCCTTCAGACCGAACGGTAGGCAGCAGAATTCGTACACGGCCCCGTTGTGGAGGAACCGAAATAGGTGTCGGACGGACTAATGCAAAGAAACGTGTAAGTAGGCTTCGGCGAGGTCTAGGGAGATAGTCCAATCGTCGAGTCGTAACGATACGCGGATCGATTCTGTTGTTTACACTTGAAAGTGCGGATGGTCGATATACCGATTCAGTGGTTTGAGGTTGAAGATCAGACGGGAACCTCCCGTCTTCTTGGGACAAAAGAAAATACTGCTGTAGAATCCGGGGAAGATCGGGGCAGGAACGATCCGCACTGCTTGCCTGTAGAGGAGAGTCTGAATTTCGGAGGACAGGTTGGCTGAGGTGGTGACTCGGTGTGCCATGGGGGCGGACAGATAGGTGGGGAACGAAGAAACTTGGGGATAAAACCGAGGCTCCGAAAAAGTCAATTCACAAAAAAAAAAAACCACGCATATTTCCACGAACTAGACACTTACTCCTATGTCCAGAAAATTGTCAACAACTAACTGTTGTCATCATCAGGCTTTTAAGGTTTATTTAGTCCCAGATTACATCTTGCTTCAACGTTGTTTACAAGCGCCGTTTTCAAATTATCCGGTAATCGTGGCCTACTACATTTTTCGGACCGTTGAACGTCGGCATTCTGCTCGCTTAGTTCCCATCGCCTACTCAATTCTCGTTCCAGTCCAATGTTAACCAGGTGGCCCACGTTAGGATTTGATGGTCCTTGAATGTTCACGAGTGGTTTTTTATGCAATTCATGTTCATGTTGTTTAATTGCTACTGATTCCAGGCACCTAAGATGTTTATCTCTTGTTGAGTTTAAGCTGAAAAGTGTCCTGGTTTTTTCCCAATCTGTTGTGTGACGTGTCTCCATGCAATGCACTGCTATTCCGTTGTCCTTCTGCTTTTTCTTACATTTGCCATGTGTTGGGCCAGTCTCACTCGTACTCCTTTTCTAGTCTCACCAATACCGTATATACTGCCTCACAGTCATTGCATGGGACACGGTACACCGCTTCTCTTGTATTCGTAACACGTCCCATCACCTGTTCATCCTTCTCCTTTTGTGTCAAGTGAGCTTGATGTTGGACTGTCACACTTTTCTTCAATTTGTTGCTAATACGTTTTTTCAAGCCCTCCACGTTCTTCAAGCACGCAATTCAAGCCTCGCTTCCTCGAGACGTCTCGAAGCTGGCCAGTCACTCCCTCAAGGTAAGTCAAACTCACTCGTAGTTTTTCTTCTCTCTTTGTAGTCTTGCTGTCATACTCATTCACTTCTTTCTCAAAAACAACATGAATTGCATAAAAAATCACTCATGAACATTCAAGGACCATCAAATCCTAACATGGGCCACCTGGTTAACGTTGGACTGAAACGAGAATTGAGAAAGCGATGGGAACTAAGCGAGCAGAATGCCGACGTGCAACGGCCCGAAAAACGTAGTAGGCCACGATTACCGGCGAATTTGAAAACAGCGCTTGTAAACAACGTTGAAGCAAGATCTGATCAGGCACTAAATCAACCTTAAAAGCCTGATGATGACAACAGTTAGTTATTGAAAATTTGCTGGACATAGAAGTGTCTAGTTCATGGAAATGTGCGTCATGATTTTTTTTTTTGTGAATTGACTTTTTCGGAATTTCATCATGTTCCACAGTACGAACTTAAACGAAGTTTTTCGTGAAAAACTGAGGCTGATGACAGAGAGAACTGCCGTATTGGTGGTGATGGACTCCCAATTTGTAGTAAAGAATCGGAGACATCCTCCTACAGGTTGTAGGAAAGGCGAATTGTCAATATTTGGAACGGCCACGATGTCATGGACCGGGAGAGGCAAATCGCTTGCGTCTGTCTGAAGTGACTTGCTTTGAAGGGGATCGACGGTGTCCTTGAGGCTAATCGGAGGATCGGACCGGTGATGCAGACCTGGGGAGTGCGGCTGGATGAGGATCGTGTTTAGTAACCCCAGTCCGGGACTTTTTAGGGGAATGCAATCGTCATCCGTGGCGGGCTCAAAAGGGCCACGGCTTGCGAGACACGTCAAAGTGAGGCGCAAGTTTGGGAATGAGCCCACGGAACAGGGTATTGGTCTCATGGATCGTAAGGTTGCGAAGAGTGAATCGAGTAGAATCAGGAAGAGACTAGGGGAAGTGTTCAGAGCAATCTCTCGTAGAACGATCGTAGAGTTGCATAAAGCTCTGGTGAACCAGTTCATGGAGTGGTACGTTGCGAAACATGCTTTACGAAAAACTTGATTAATGAGGAACGCCAACTGTTTGGTGTCTGCGGGAGGAGGATCCATGTTCAAGTGTTCACACAGCGCATTCGCCGCAGTATTAAGAACATCGGCTTGCGAAGCAGACCGAAGACCAAGACGCAGAAGACGGTCAGTGTCATGGAGCACAAACACCGGAACAAAGGCTCAGCGTGGAAGAAACAATGCTGAACCAAAATCCATTTTTAATTCAGCAGATACGAATTCCGATTGAGGGAAGGTGTCGAAATTTCGGAGATTTGTAGTACCTTCCCCCGAGGATCGGAAGAACGACGCCTCCTTGCCGGGCCGAGGAGGAGGAATGTCAATGTCTAGTTCCAGAGCGGAACCGTTGCCAAGAAGCAGACCACCATTGCGGAGGAGCGTGGTTAATAATGTAGTTGATTGACCCAAGAGCAGTGGCTGGTTTGCAGGTTGATCTTAAAGACCAAAGCCGAGACCTGTAGAAAGTCGTCTATTCTTGATGGATCTAAGGGCATCGGGAGCAGGTTTGTAGAGGAAGCAATCTGGAAGAATGGCTTCTACTGTCTTTAGAAGATCTGGTAGAGGGATGTCCGCAGGATCAGGTTCACCTGGGAATCCAGGGACCTGGTTACCATAGTTGTCGGAACCATGAGAGGATCGATCCTCGTCGTTATCTGATGAGTGGTAAGCCAAAGGCGGAGGTGCTGGCTGTGGCGGAATCGGGACCGGAGACGGATCGGGGCTTTGGGAAGAACCAGGAACAGGATCGGTTAGGCCGATGGAGGAGGAGGATCGGAAGAAGCCTTACGCTTGAAGGTCTTAAGTACTGAATCCACTGCACTTGCTCTCGAGAAAGTGTAGCCGCAGAGGCGGCTCGAGAAGGAACAGAACGTTGAGAGGATCGTGATGAAAGATCCAGTGATTGCAGGGAGGGTGACATCGCTGCTCTAGCCACTTGTTTACGGGCCTTTGCTTGAAGCTTGAGTTGAAGGTAAAGATTTTATACTCTTAGCAGTTCTTGGGAAAGAGACCCAGATTCCCGGTCCCGGACGACTTGTCCACAAGGGATCGGCGAAGTAGTTGCAGTATTGCAAGGCAGGATCGGTGCAGCAGAGAGGTGCATCGGTGCTGAGGATCGGACAGGGCTGTCAACAGGATCAAGAAGCATGACACTTTCCTCTGAATCCAAAGGCTCAACGATCGGAATCAATGTCCCAGGATCGGGGGAAACCAGAGGCTCCCTCGGTGTACCCTAGTGCGAGGCATGGGATCGATGAGCGGGATCGTGGAGCAGAAAACAGCACGGGCGATGGTTAGAGAAAAAAAGATGAGACTGATCGCTCTGCTCAGGCTTTTATATGATGGACGCTGCGCACAAACCTGCGCACAGGGTAGCGGCCCGGAAAGAAATCTTCGATTGTTCTCTAATTAAAACAGCATTGAGAAGGAGAATGCTAAAAAAAGGTAATGGAAATTTTCATAGCAACTAGAAACAACAGACAACACATTTAGAAAAACAGTTACAATAATTCATTTATTCCTCCAAGTGAAAATTGTACAAACAAATATAGTGTATTTAAAAAAAAAAGTAACAGTGGAGTCATTACATTCAAATACAAAGGTTTAAAAGCACTGCACAATTCCAGGTAATTAAAACAATATCCAGCAAGCATACACACATCCGAAAAATACGTTCAATTCTTAAAAGGACAATTAATCTCTACTTATTTTCGTGTATCCTTCGCATACATAGCGTTTGCAACAATTACATATGTGAAGAGTAAATGTAGCAGAAGTCTTACAAGACGGAAAAAAACACGAAAAATTAACACAATTTGCAACAGTTTCCTAATGTTTGACCTAATATTGCAAAACTGAGTTACATAGGAAAATGGAGGCACAGTACCTTTAGCTGTATGCTAACAACTGGTTAATAGTGGAAGGCACACGTTTTTGCAGTCTTATTTCCCTTACATTTAAATAAAAAAAAAATTATTTAGCCTACCAGAACTGCAAGATAATGCTGCCAGTTGATGGGGTACACACAGCTTCAATTGCAAATGCAACAAATGCCTAGGCCCGACTAAACAAATACTTGAGAAATGCAAGAAAAATTTAGCAATAATGTCATGTAAATTACTCCTACGGGTAGACCAATAAGAGGGGCAATATTTTTACTAACAGCTGTGGCGGATTTATGGGGAAGGCGATCAGGGCTGTTGCCTCATCCACAGAAAGGGAGGTACAATCTTCCCTTCCCTGTTTTTCTTTACTCAATGAAAGTTAATCCACCCTGAATTTCTGAATATACTTTCGAAATTTTGTCACCAATTAAACAAAAAGGAATAAAATCTACCAGGTTCTATTGCCGCTTACACTCAAAGGAGGGAGTGGGAAAAAGGGATTAAGGATTTTAGTTGTAGGAAGGCATATGATGAAGTTTCATCTTCATTAGTTGTCAACTAGCAAATAATGCATTCCGCATCACGAACCGCAGGAGAAATTCAGTCTTCAAACCTTAACTTTTAAAACGTAAAGACAAGAAAATCTGCTTTGGTAAGTGTTCTTAATATATTCTGTAAACACTATTGTCATCTGTGGCTCGCGCTTTTGCGATCGCTTATTAAAGCTTGACCCAAAAATCCTGAAGTTCTTTTAAAGCAATAATGACAATAAAAATTTTCAATGGTGACACATATAATTATTTGTTTTGTTAAAATAGGCCTTCTGATTTAAAATAGTATTAGCACTGTTTGACAGTGATACATGCAGTAGTCGACATCAATGATGCGTCAAACACACAAACTGTGAACATTTCGAACATGGAGCCATACTTTAACCCCGCAACGATGAAGAGACAGGCCAGAATCGGGAAGGCGCAGTGGCTGCGTGTAACAGTGCTGACGATGAAGCAGGTCGAGTGATTTGTCGTCAAGCGAAGAGGAATTCGATAACTCTTCCAGTGGTCAAGGCAGTGAGACGTACACAAGAAATCACCAGACACACAATCAGACCCTGACTTACGAACCGGAAGAACCTTACAGCTTCTACTAGTACTCATGGACAAAACGCACAGTTTACGCCTTGACCGCCCACGCAGGAAGATTGTGCCACCACTGAGATATCGTTTGACAATTTTGAAAGAAAAGGACAATTCAGGCATGGGGGAAACGATGGGTTCTGCCTTTTGTTGATTTACCTCAGATCGAGTGGGTGCAGGAAATGCATGCTGACGATAGGATACCATGTGATGATACAAAGGACGTCACTAATTGTATCTCATATATTCCGCATATGACCATTTTATTTTTTCTCGTCATTTATGTGATTAGTACAGTGTGGTGCCTTGCTTGCTGAGGAAACACCAATGGAAAGAGAAAAAGTAGTAAGTAGAAGGCTATTGTGTTAGCCATGTAGAAAATGTGTTGTGGTTACTGGGAATGAGCAACCAGATGAACTTAATTCCAGTGCGAGTCGGCAGTGATCCATGGCAAGCTTCCAGAGAGCATTAAGGGTAGGATCAGCAGCCAAAATGGGTTTCGACTACTTTGTGCACCGCTCATCCCGAACTATTGAGTGACATGTGCTTCATGCATTGTACCAATTATTCCGTTAAAGAGTGAACGTATACTTTTGGGTGTCAAAAAAGGTGCCAAACTCACTTGTGCGAGTACAGCATCGTTAAAACGAAAACTGGGTACACCAAAAAGATTTAGGAAGTGAATGAGGATGAAGCAACTGAGATTACAAGGACACTGCATGATTTTTTTTTCTTCTTCATATGCTATGTATTCGATGTAATCTTGTATACTACTAAGTAATATGCAACAACAAGGATGTGTTTTCTCGGGGGAAGTTCCCGGAATTCGTTTGAGGGGAGAGTATTGTGATGATGGCCTACCCTAATGTGGGCTACACTCGCCCACTGTGCCGTCATCCCTTGCTCTCTCACTCTGACTAATAGCAGGCTGCATGGAATACCCAGGAGAAGTCACTCGATAACTGATAGCCTACTAAGAGGAGGTTGTCCTGTGAGATGACAGAAATGTAACTTAAAACACGTAAATAAACCCGTTATCCCCAAAACAAAACTTGTTAAGGATTCCCGCCAAGCTTTTCGGCCGTGTGAAGTCGTGATATCAAACGCCAAGCTCTTTCGCCAAGCTAATCTCACCGAGTAATAGTTCGAAGGTTAATTGAAATATATGAAAATTGCTTACTGGGCAATTTTCAATTATTTCCTTTAACGTTTGAAGTCTTAGTTGGTGGGATTAGCTTGGCGAAAGAGCTTGGCGTTTGATATCACGACTTCACACGGACGAAAAGCTTGGCGGGAATCCTTAACAAGTTTTCTTTTGGGGTAGATATCGGCTGTTTTTGGTCCAAATTGATGAAATCCATTTGTTTTTCTTAGTAATTATGCGATGGAAACACCAATCTAGTTTTCTGGTACATTTCCTTTTTTTTTGTTGGCTTTCGTTATATTTTGAGGACACAGCAGTCACCTTTTTTATATGATAGTATTCCATATTAGTAATGAAGACGAACGGATTTATTTAATGTTCAGTTTGGCATTGTTGCATAATAACAATGTTTAAAACAATGCAAAACAATCAATTTGGTCATTGGAGCTCCCTAACCCCTGAACCACTTTACCAATTAGAAAGGTTCATATGAAAAGGGCACATCTCCGTAGCAATACCTATAAAATGAGCTAAGAACCAGCTTTATTCACCGCATGGAAGAATTTATTTTCGTGATACAAAAAAAGCGTTACCAGTAGTAAGTAATTAGGCAAATATCAACGTTATTCACGTCGTATTTTTAACAAGAAAACGGTAAGCTGTGTCATTAATAGTGACTTTTATGTTGTCAGGCGGCCAAAGTCTCCCGATCCAACAAGTTTCAGCGTTTTCTGACACATTGTTATTTATCCTCACATGGCTGAAAACAGCCAAACACCCTTTGCTGTAAAGACACAACGTGTCTAGTGGTCGCCATGCTCATATATATATTTTAGCTGGACGTTATCGTTTTATCTTGGTAGGCGACACACTAGCGTGTTTTGATACCATCTTCTGGGGTTGTTTATTTAAATGCTGAGGATGTTCCGGGCGCGTCCTCACAGGCGCATCCTCAGAGACGCATCCCTCAGTTATGAAAATCAAAAGAGTGCAGAAATTCAACAATAATTAAACCCAAAAATAGTTCAAAATGAAAATAGATTAAATAATTTCGGGAGTTGGGAGTAGGATCCGTGACACAAACTAATAAACGAATTTGGTTTAGAAAGTTGTTAAAGGCATGAATCAAAATCATGACATGAAAACAAATTAAGCATCCTACCAACTGAAATTTGTGTGTTGAAAACGCTAAGCAAGATTGATGATCTTGTAACAAAAATTGCTAACACGAAAGCCGGCCTAAAAAGTGTAAAATGCATAGGGTAGGTGCAATTTGTGGTCACATTTGAAACTGTTACAATATTCAAATTTGTGCACAATGATGGACAATCGTGTGAATCGTGTGAACGATCGTGTGCAAATCTCCTGGACTTGGACTTGATGAAGATTACTAGTAATTTGTCATTGAAAATTCACCAGTTTATGGACTACACTGGAAGTTGTTGTGGGTGTGCTTAGACAAAGTGACTACGGTTCAGATTTGGCTAATTTGTTACTGTTTTGCTAATGTTTCGACTGATTCAGACAGTCCAGTGTACCATTAAAAGCATTTTTTCACCAGCTTTCCAATGGCGCTAATTTCAGATTTATGAGCACTACCTTTTCTAAAGTTAAAGGAGAAAAAACATTACCAAACTGACAAAACATTCACTCAAGTCGTTAAAGTTTATTCAATCTCTGAGGCAGAGTGAAAAATTCAGTCTGCATAAACAATAAAGGACTGAAACTATTCAAATTTAAAACAAAAAAATACGTAGAATGCACATATACCTGTCGGAGCAGATACGTACCGGATCGTTTAAACTTGTTCTCACACATCATGGGAGGCCCTATGTGGTTTTGCATTGGTTTAGGACTTCATTTTTCTTTAAATGTTGTTACTGTTTACTGTAATTTACACTGTTTAACAAAGGTTTTTGGATTCGGTTCCGTAAATCCCCAAATTTTAGACCCCGGTCTTGTATTTGAATACAAGACCATGACTCGTATATTTAAGTGAATTTGAAATAGAACAGCGATTTTTTTCTTCTACCAGCTATCAAACACCAAATACTGCCACCACGTTCGGAAAAAAAAACTCTAGAATGGTATATACTTCAAGCCAGCCTTGGAAAAAATAACGTGACGGCATGTTTGTTGTGTGGGTTGGTTTTTTGTTGTCTAGCTATCAATTCACCTAATTTCGGAATCAAAAATCAATCGAACCCATGTTTACTGAATACGGACGGGCTCCGGAGCCTTCAAAAGGTTTACCGGATCAACCCGGACCTCGTTTTTTTTCTGTCCTCTACTTTCTTAAGTACAACTTAACTTTCTCATTATGTTAAATAAATTCATCTTAAAAGTTTTATTGTGACCTCCTGGTATTATTGTGAAAAAAAAACCCAAGACAATCGTGTAGTGTGGAAATTAAAAAGTTAACAAGCTCAAACTACTTTTTAATTTCCATAGTTTGAGCTAATATTTATTAATTAAACATTTACATATAAGGTAAAAAAAATATACCCGAGAAGAGTGTCAGTTGAACTGAGCAAACAGAGTATAATAACAAAAATAACATCCCCATTTGTTGTTTCATAACTTGTATGAAACTTATATAATTTGTTTCAGTACTG
>JAHWFP010232087.1:0-12165 GCA_023313725.1 Lithobius niger | reverse complement strand
ATGGGAAATGGAATATTCTTGAAGGTTCCAGAGGCAGGAACTGGAAACGAAATAACAATGCATAGATAATTTAACCTATGACAGATTAAACAGATAAAGAAACGCTGCTGCTTGCAAATCTTGTAACACTGAAAGAGTACATATATTTTTACACTCTAACCATGTTGATTCTTTATTGAAAAGATGTCTGTAAAGCTGCAAATAAATGATCTGTATTAACAGCACAAAGAAACACTTTCTTGTTTCACTAATGAACGTGAAGGATGACTAATTCTTAAACAACTGGAGGTTTAAAGAACACATACAGGCGACCCTGGAACCGATGTCCAAAGGTCATGATCGATACTTCTAACTTCACCTTGACATAAGTGAAAGTTAGCCTGCGTCCGGAGACGACTTGGTGCGCCTACGCTGGCGACTTGGAACCCCAATCCCAACCGATGTGGAATTGGGCTACAACTACGTTTGTAGCCGATGGATATGAACTAGAAAAAGTTTGCTCATGCGAGCCAAACTACCCTTGGAATCAACAAGAAATTGCTCTTATAATATGAGCCGATAAGAACACCTTCTATGGGCATAGACAGGCAGAAATGGCTTCCTTGGCCCTAACAAATCCTCTATAACTAGAGCTAAATCGAAAAACAATACGACATATACTGCTGAACGTTGCCACTAAAGGCCAGACCAACTTGCGGCACTTGCCACTGAATGGGCAAAAGAAAACTACGAACATTTCCCATTGAATTGGGCCAAAATTGCATCGAATACTTCCAATGAAAAAGTAAAGACAGAACTGATTCTTGCCACTGAGTGGGCAAAAAAGTGCAGCTGGAATATGGCTAACAGACCTACTGAATGTAATTGGAATTCGTTAAGTTGGGGATTTTGCAAACGGCCGAAAGAATTAAGTTGATTATGGGAAAAAAAAACCCTTTGGGAAAAAAAACCGTAAACAAGAAATTGCTTCTTACGAGCAAACATTAAAAGGAATTGCGAATTGGTTTTATAACCAAACCTTCTAAGTAGAAATTTTGCTTCTATGAGCAATCGTGCTTTAAATAAAGCGAAAATTGTTTTTTACAAACATCCTAAGAGAAAATTGCTTCCATGGCAGAAACGAAACTTGAAATTAACTCTTTTTTTGAGTCGAAAAAATTTAGGCCTATTTTTTAGGGTTAAATTAGGCTTAACGTTCTAAACCCTAAAAACGGATTCATACGACCCTTCTCCATGCCCCTACCAAATTTGGACATGATCCGAGCACGTTAGGCTTAACGAGTAGAATAAGCCTAACGAAAAGTCAAAAACTTGCAAAATAAGGCCCAGGCTTAACCAAAAGGTTTACCCACGTTTTACCTTATTTTTCCCGAGGGAAAAGAAAAAAAACTCCTAAAAGGGTAGAAAATTAAACCTAAAGGACCCAGACTCGAATCCCCAATCTAAAGGACCCCTAACCCATTCCCGGGTTTCGGCACCATGACGAAAAAAGCTAGCGAAGTTGGGAG
This sequence comes from Lithobius niger, assembly GCA_023313725.1. NCBI lineage: Eukaryota > Metazoa > Arthropoda > Chilopoda > Lithobiomorpha > Lithobiidae > Lithobius > Lithobius niger. The sequence continues at coordinate 10,657 of JAHWFP010232087.1, read as the reverse complement.
AGAGAGGTCTAGACTGATTGGGGATGTTAGGGTCAGAACTTTAGGTTTGGGACTGAAAGAAAGAAGCCTACTTTGGGCCTAACCAGGGAAGCTACCCTAACTAAGGGTTCCGTAAAAACAGGCCTACTAAAGGCTTAGTAGCCAGAAATTCCCCTAGCCAGAAGCGCCTAGCAGGGGTCGAGGAGGACCAGCCGGCTGGCCGGCCCGAAGGCTTTCTGATTTTTCGTGGTCGGGCCGCTGCTTTTATGCGGTTTGGTCACCCCTGACAACCGCGAAGTAGCAAGGGTATCATGGGAAATGGAATATTCTTGAAGGTTCCAGAGGCAGGAACTGGAAATGAAATAACAATGCATAGATAATTTAACCTATGACAGATTAAACAGATAAAGACTTAATTGGCCATTAGCCCCACTAAACATTGGCAACATACAAGATTTGCAACAACCCTTTCTTCCACCGTTCATGCCTAATCCTGGCCATGGCCGTAGCGATATGGGGGGGGGGGGTCCCCCTCAACCGCCCAAGAGTTGTCAAATTCGAGTTGTTTTACTGAAAACTTCCGTTTCCATGAATACTGGTTATTACCATCATCATTCGATCAGTTTGAAAGTAAAGTTTCTGATGCGGGTTTTTTCTTTTTTTTTTCATTCATTTTCGCAACACTTCTGTGCAGCATGCGAGTACCTGAAACGCTACCCCTGATGGTTTCTGGTCGCTTCCCTGCAGCGCTAGTCCATCCACTTGACGCTAATAAGAAGTATGGGAGCTCAGAGCTTGGCCGTACCGAGCGGGGAAAAAAAGAAGAGCTTCGCGCAAATTTAAGTAGTTGACAAAATGGAAAATTGACTTGGCAGTTTTGTTACCTCAGGGAGCTTGGATTATACGTTGCCTTGATAGGGTGGGCTCACTTACTATTATGCTTTACCGCGAGAAACCGTGAGCGATTTTGGGAGCAGCTTCAAAGGCGTCTGTCGTCTCTGCTCCCATTTCGCGCCATTTTACTGATTCTTGCATCTCATTGGCTTTTGATTTTGCTGATGAATCGACAGAAAATTGGACTAAAAACCGAACGAGTACTCATCATCACACGTAAGCAGGCCCGTTCCAATTGTTTAAATTGTTTTAAAGTGTATTTTAGTGTGTTTCAAGTGTGTAGGTGTGTGTATGGCGTTAGGGCCGAGTAAACTTTCATAATAAAACTAAACTAAACTAAGTGTATTAACCTACCAGTACAATCGACAATGCGACTGACAATTGCAACGTTTGTCATCAGGTTTGAATTATTGTGAGCGCATGGCTGTGGGTCAATGCTTAATAAAATACAATACAATACAATACCGTCGCAAGCGATTATTGTAAAAGCACGCCATTGTATTGGTTTCAACGCAACGACGTCAGCTACTCTCGTCTTGGGTAATCTGGTAAAAATTTATCGTTTTGTTTTAATAATGGGTATTTTAATGTTCAGTAAAGATTGAGTGATCAGATATTTCATAATTATTCATTAATTTCGGTAAAAACTACTCGCTAGTTGAAACAAACTTTTTATAGCCGACGAAAATTGTGCATTACCTGTTTTTTATAGCGATTCCCTCCTTTTGAGCTATTATTCCCCTAGAATCTTTAAAGTTGGCTTCCCAGCCGGGCTTGTACTATTGGCTGGCTATATATACTCGGCGCAGCCATCCGATGGCATCATTTTCTCCTAGGCCGATCACGACGACGTGACCGCCTTGAGCTCTCCCCACTCCATCCTCTCCTTCGGATCCTCTGGTTGTCAGGACACGTCCCGTAGGATGCATCCTATAGGACGCAGCATCATCATCCCATACGACACATCCTACTCGAATTCGTTCGAAGGATGGCACCTGCTAGGATGCCCTCTACTGCCAAGGATCTTCTGGATATCCCAGTTGAAGCTTTGCTCCCGGCCACCTCCATTCCAACTTAGGAGCAGGTAGACAGAGGATCGATCCGTCCTCTCCTCAGACAAGAATGCATCCGCCTCTTCAAGATCCGCTGTTCCTTAGGACCGGCTGCCCTATCTATCCTACAGATTGCATCCTAGCCACCTACAGCCAAAGGATGGCCTCGCCTAGGATGCCTTCTCCTGCCAAGAACCTGGATCTCCCGATTGTAGCTCCGCTCTCGGCTACCTCTGTTCCATCTTCAGGAACGAACAGGCAAAGGACCAATGCGTCCTCTTCACACAAGAACTCTGACCATCCTCAAAACCAGCTGTCCTCGCATCCTCTACCACCCACGTCTGCAGGCGCTTCCATCCACGGGATGGCTCTGCTGGGATACACTCTTCTACTACGGACCTTCTGGATCCCTCAGTTGAAGCCTCGCTCCCGGCTACCTCTGCTCCGTCTTTAGGAGTGGACAGGCAGAGGACCAATCCATCCTCTCCACACAGAACCACTGGTCCTCAGGACCAGCTGGCCTCACCATCCTATGTATCACTGTGCATTGCCTCTGCGCAGCCTTATTGGATTGGACTGTTTCGCCACCTGCTCTCGACTTTCGCCTTCCTTTTCCTCCAGCATTTAATTCTGTTCTTTAACCAAAGGAATATGCAAAACCATTAGTGTTACACAAAAGTGTTCGAATATAAGTTGTTTACAATAATGTAACCTACAATGTAGATCCCATACCTTTTTTCCATATCTCACGGTTATCGAGAAAAATGGATGTCGGGCCATTTTTGGCCATTTTGGCTTATTTAATGCTTATATATGTCTAAATTTGTGAATACAACTTAAATGTTCAATTGCTGTTGCTTAGTTTATAATTCAAGAGGATGACTTCAAGTTGATTCATTCGAAGGGTGGGAATGTTTTCTTTGAATCAAGGGCAATGAAAAGTTCTATCACTATTGGGGACCGTGCAACGCCCGCTTTACTAGGGGCTGGTACACAGTTACTGTTAATTTTTTTCGCTCATTTTCAAATTTCAACTGCTCTTGTAACGTTTCTAATTTAGATAAATGACTCTAATTATTTTCATTTGAAGGGTGGGAATGTCTTCCTTGAATCAAGGGCAAGGAAAAGGGTCTACCGATATTAGGGACCGATCTACGCCCATTTTACTAGGGGCTCGTGCAATAGTTACCGTTCATTTTTTGCTCATTTTCAACTTTCAACTGTGACGTTTCTAATTTAGATAAATAACTATAATTTAGTTTATTCGAAGGGTGGGAATGTCTTTTTTGAATCAAGGGCAAGGAAAAGGGTCTATCACTATTAACAACCTAGCCACGTGCTTTTTACTAGGGGCTGGTATCACAGTTATCGTTCACTTTTTCGCTCATTTTCAACTTTTTCATTTTCAACGTTTCTAATTTAGATGAATCACTCTAATTAGATTCATTCGAAGGGTGGGAATGTCTTCTTTGAATCAAGGGTAAGGAAAATGGTCTACCCTTATTAGGGCCGACCTATTCTCGTTTTACTAGGGGCTAGTATAATAGTTACCGTTCCTTTTTTTCGCTTATTTTCAACTTTCAACTGCTCTTGTGACGTTTCTAATTTAGATAAATGACTCTAATTAGGTTCATTCAAAGGGTGGGAATGTCTTCTTTGAATCAAGGGCAAGGAAAAGCGTCTAACACTGTTAGGGTCCGAGCCACGCTCATTTTACTAGGGGCTGGTGTAATAGTTACCATTCATTTTTTTGCCTATTTTCAACTTTCAATTGCTCTTGTGACGTTTCTAATGAAGATGAATGACTCAAATTAGGTTCATTCGAAGGGTGGGAATGTCTTCTTTGAATCAAGGGCAATAAAAAGGGTCTACCACTCTTAGGGAACGAGCCACAGCCGTTTTACTATGGGCTGGTATCACAGTTACCTTAAATTTTTCGTTCATTTTCAACTTTCAACTGCTCTTGTGAAGTTTCTAATATACAGTAGATGTAAAACTCCGGTAAAGTTCATTCGAAGGGTGGGAATATCTTTTCTGAATCAAGGGCAATAAAGAGGGTCTACAAGTATTAGGGACCGAGCCATGGCAGTTTTACTAGGTGCTGGTATCACAGTTACTGTTCAAGTTTTTGCTCATTTTCAAATTTCAACTGCTCTTCTGAAGTTTCTAATTTAGATGAATGACTCCAATTAGGTTCATTTGAAGGTTGGAAATATCTTCTTTGAATCAAAGGTAACTAATAGGGCCTACCACTATTAGGAACGAGACATGCCCGTTTTACTAGTGGCTGGTAAAACAGTGATCTTCCGATGTTTGCTGCAAGTTGAAATGAACCAAACATGTAGTACAGTACTTGCCCCTAGCTGAGTCCCTAACAGTGGGAGATTCTATTAATTGCCCTTGATTCAAAGAAGACATTCTCACCCTTTGAATGAACCTAATTGGAGACATTCATCTAAATTAGAAACGTCTCAAGAGTCGTTGACAGTTCGAAATTAGCGAAAAATGTATCGTTAACCGTGACACCAGCCCCCAAACCCTTTTGATTGCCCATGATCCAAAGAAGACATTCTCACCTTTCGAATGAATCAAATTGGAGTCATCCACCTGAATTATCAAGGACGCAACAGCAATTGAAAGTTTCAGTTGTATTCACAAATTACGACATCTAAAGGCATTGAATAAACCAAAATGGCCGAAAATGGTCCAACACGACCGTTTTTCTCGATGACCGTGACATATGGAAAAAAGGTATGGGATTTAAAATCCTACATTGTTGATTACATTATTTAAAACAGATTATATCCAAACCGTTTTTGTGTAACACTAACGGTTCATGCGTAACAGGCCAAAATGGCAAAAAATGAGTAAAAATGGGCGCCATTTTGGTGTCAATCTTTAATGCTCAAGGTTTTCAGCCTGTAACCCTTCAGAATCTTAAAGTGCACATCCTTTTGAGTAGGTTCCAACAAAAAAAAATGCCCTCGCAATGCAGGATACACTAAAATTTCCTTCGTATTTCCATATATATACTAAATGCATTTTTTAACTAATAATAATAATAATAATAATAATAATAATAGAAGGTGTCGGCCAATGAGCTAATAGCTTGTTATTAGGCCCAAGATGTTAAGTGGAAGGTTTTACCACCATCTGGAACAGTTGTTTTTTGCCGCATGAGGCAGGAAACCGGAGTACCCGGAGAAACCCTCGTGCAACGGGCGGGAAACAACCGGAGAAAAACCCGTACATATAAACTTCCCTTCCCAGGATCGAACCTGGGTCTGTAGGAAGCCAGAGATGTACAGCTGGGATCAAGACACCTATCGAATCTGACGCCCCAGTGCTCGCAGCTACCCGTGCAACTATAATATGTAAATTTGGCCTATTTTTTTCCAGGAAAACGGCAGCAGATAGCGTGGAAACCAATTTTTTTTTCTGAATTCAGTACGCTTTTTACAGTTAGGACAACCATGAAACCTTTCGTTGCAATTTGTGGTGGGTTAACCACTTTTTTTACCTGTATTTACTCGGCTATTAAGTTAAGTTAGGTGAATTAAGTCGGATTAAACGGATTTTTTTCTGTACGCAGCTGGGCTGCATGGACAGCTGTGTAGCAAGTTTTACTGAACTGTTTTACGAAAAAAAATTATGCGGACGGGATTCGGCCTCACAACCTTCAGAGTAGTAGGCTGACGCCCCTAATCATTAGGCTATGTTGACTTGATAAAATGAGCCAATTAAAAAAAAAATGTGACGTAATATTTCGTTTGTTGCTGATTGTTACAGCGCATCGATGATACCCTTCATCCTGCGAAAAGCTCGCTCTACCGTACAAAGAATGAATGTTCTCGGCATTATTCATTGGTACCTTGCAAACAGAAATTATTACAAGTCATCGACAACAATACCCTTCATGGAACTTCCTCCTTTTCCAACTCCTCCAACTCCTCCTCTTCTAATTCCGTTCTGCGCTTTTATTGTATAGATTAAACGACTTGACACGTACCGTACACGAAATCTAAAAGCACGCGCCTCACATCTTTCAAATATTGTGTTACCAGTCAGACAGATTTAACCAATAGGCCAACCTTATGACTCTGCGGATTTCTTTATTGTTCCGCTGACTTAAGGATTTTGTAATAATTTGTTTACGTGGAGTCTTACATCCTGTTTTTATACGCTTCAGCATTTTTTTCCTTGTACGTGTATGGCATAATCAATATCGACTTATTATTTACATATCCTATGCTCGAAAGAAAAATATGTGCAGACGGAGAGTTAATTTTCACGTTTCTTAAGTTCCCATTTTGGCCAAAAACCATTTTGGAGAGGATGCCTGACCTCCAGTCGTCAAAAAAACCTCAGGGAACCTTCGTTTCTCAAGACGAACTTTTTTTTTTTCTTTGGCACCCCAGTGCCAAAAGACCTCCAACTTTAAACCACTGTATATCTAGAAGTTACCATCCGAAATGATCAAACTCAGTCCTTCTTAATAGCTACGTACTTGAACTTTCATCCCCCGGAAACAGAACTCAAAATTTCCTTCTGGTTCTCCAGCTACAGCCTTATAAAAAAAAGTCACCAAACTGGGCCGCAACGCACCCACTTCCGGTCATCGTAACTTCAACATTTCTGTACATTTGTAATTACTTCTTTTTATTTACTTTTAGTTAGGTTAGCTTAGTTGTGGGTTAGGAGGGGCTTCCTTTGCAAAGGTACTTAACCTCATGATTAGGTTGTTTAGAACTTAAGTGTGATATTTTTTATCTTATTTGTTGCGCACCAAAAACTATGAAAAATGTCCAGCCTACATGAAAACTAGTTATCTGCCGCTACAAATAATGCCCTGATAAATGCGTTTTAGCATTCTCCAATAACTTATTATTTAATCTTTTATTATCTTAACTTGCCCCGTAAACCCTACCACTTGCTCGACGAGTTTATTTACCTTTAAATTTTACCGGACACGAATTTTTTTGTTGTACATATTTTTGCCGAAAATCTCTGTTAAATTCGCCGATCGTGACCACCATTTCCAAGCTAAACAAACTAGCTTTCCTTCTATTAATTCAGTATATCTTATAAAGATTTGTTCCATACAATCCCAAAGTCAATCTGTGCAATATACTTCGTCCTGCTCCCCCCCCCCTCAACCTAGTTGTGGTTTATAACACTGCAGTTTGCCATTAAAGCTTGTTAAATTTAGCAGTAGAGAATTATTTACTACAAAAGCCACTCTACTAAGCTTTAATTCAAAACACTCCACGAAATAGTCATGTAAATAAGAATCCTACAGTCAATATTTTAATGCAAAGGCCATTACCAATGTCCATGTGTTCAAAACGCATATTAGCCTATCTTTACATGTCCGTACTCCTTCAAACGGCACTACACCAAAACCCTTTGCTCTACCGACTTTCCCATTGTTCTCCTGGCCCTCCACCAATCAGACCCCCGTAGCTCTCCTTGGCGTCCGCACTTTTGCAACCAAAATCCGATGCTCTAGCATAAAAAGCCCCAGTTGCCCTCCCTCTACAGCTCAGTCAGCACAGCTCACAGATCTCAAGCTAGAGGTGGTCACGCCGATCGGGAAGGGAGACGATGCCGTCCGATTGTTACCATGCCAGGCAAGTGGTGGTGGTTCGTATCTTCTCACAGTTAAACCTGAAAGTTAGTATTCAGGCCCCCAAACCCTAAATTCTTAGTTCAGACTTTTAAAACTTAACTTCTAGCTTTGAGAAATTATGGATGTAACTTTTTCTATCGGCAGTTTCTAGTCTAAGTTAACCATAACGTCAGGGTGGTTACCTTCCTAAAACCATGTCATCTTACTTATTTTAAAGTCTAACTTAGGTAAAAGTCTTCTTAAATTGCTAGTGTTTGTCGAGGCATAACTAGGCATATTTAATAAGAAGTTTAGTATGATTTGAAGGTGCACTTAAGAAGGTGCACCTTCAAATCATACTAAACTTCTTATTAAACTAAACTACTAAACTAAACCGTGACTAAACTGTAAACCCGATTCATAACTTGCTGTTTTAATTGGGAGGTTGAAATAGACATGAAGCTAACTTCCTAGATGTGAAGTTGATTTATTCTGAAACCGTAATTCGGTAGTGAAATTTATATTTTTGAATTTTCCAGTTGCTTTTAAACTAAAGCGTTTTTGTATCAATGTGTAAATTGTAACTTTTGCGATGTTGATTTGTTAACCGTCTAAAATAAAACCAAGAGTTTTGAACGTCAGTTTTGTTTCCCCCCTCGTGTTTAATGTTGAGTTAGATTTAATTAATAAACAAAAACGGAACGTTAAATGTTTAGGGTAAGGGTCTAAAAGTCAAAACCTAGAATGAACACGGACAAGCTTTGACAGTAAGGGTCTAGGTGTAAAATTTTGTAAGAGGCTGGTAAGCATTAGACCCTTACTACCCGGTGGTTAGCTTAGTTCTACTCTATTCGGACAGAATGTGTATGAACTGTTGTAGCAGGTTTCTTGTTCTTAGAATATTGTTATGGAACTTTAAGAACACAAGATTCTTGTGAAGTTTGGCATTTTGTCTTTTGATGCTTTAGAATTTTTTATTATATTTCGTAGATTTACGTTAGAGGATAATCAGTAATGCTCTCTGCTGCGAATACCCTGCTATGTTACTAAATGGACAAATAATTTTCAACATAAAGCAAAGCAGCAAACGTATACCAACCACTGGATCATCACATGGGTCATTGTAGGAGGATTTCCTGTTTTTCGTCAAAATGTATTTATTTCTGACCACCGGGTAGTAAGGGTCTAATGCTTACCAGCCTCTTACAAAATTTTACACCTAGACCCTTACTGTCAAAGCTTGTCCGTGTTCATTCTAGGTTTTGACTTTTAGACCCTTACCCTAAACATTTAACGTTCCGTTTTTGTTTATTAATTCGTGTTACTTTTAGAATTGCAGCTAAACTGTAAAACAGTGCAGTTGACGGTCCAAATTGAAAGTTTAACACAGAGACCCTAGGCTGACTCTTACTAACACTGGCTATCGCCAGTTAATAATAGAAACAAATCCTTTAATCTTCAGTCTTGCAGCTGGCGTTTGCTAATTGGCATTGTTGCATAACAACAATGTTTAAAACAACGTAAAACAATCAATCTGGTCGTTTACAGCTCCATAACCCCTGAACCACTTGACCAATTAGAAAATGCCTTATGGAAAGGGCACATCTACAGAGCAATACCTGTAAAATGAGCTAAGAACCAGCTTCATAGGACAAATGGTTTGACCGTCCTGTAGAGAGGACAGACGAAAGTATTCCCAGAACAACAACAACAACAAGAAGAAGAAGCAGAACAAGAAGTTGTCTATTTGGTCCCTCTCTGGATCTCGGATTTGGCTGGACCGAATTTCACAATTTTTGGAATGTAGAGAGGCCTTGACTAGTCGAGGCTGGATTCCAAATTTGGTTTTAAAATGTTCACTTTTGACGGAGTTATAAGCTCTCAAAGTTAAGAGTTTAACACAGAGACCCTAGGCTGACCCTTACTAACACTGGCTATCGCCAGTGTTAATGTAAACCATGCATTATTTAGGAGAACTCGGTATATTGTTGCAATTAACGTTCCTCCACCATGGTGGCAGCGCGTACCTAGTGTAAATAGTACTTGTTAAACCTACATTATTGTTAGGACATTGTCGCTCCATTCCCTACATCGGGCCCGTAGCCCAAACTGTACTTTGATAAACAAACAAATCACGTGAAAGTGTTAATTTAACCAAGACCAAAGTCAACCAGATGTCGGGGATGTTACAAGCACCTCAGCCGTCGTAGCATCCGCCGTTACAAGGTGCTATTAAACAAAACAAAGAGAGCGAAACCTCATATCTATCAAAGTTGAACGGCAGGCTATCTTGTGCTAACCAAACGAGTTAGGAATTCTCTCATAGCATGCATGGATTTTCCTTCTGTACCCAACCGGTCGTCCCCGTTCTTATACATATTAATACTTTTTCTTCCTAACAGTTTAAAATGGGTCCTCGTCGCACCCCTCCCCCCCCCTCCCCTTCCTTCTCTGACGAGATCACCCAAGATTGTCTACAATAAGTCAAGAGGGATAGGGGTGTACGCCTGGCTTGTCGCACGTGTTGCACGACCTTCGCCCATAACTCTTTCTTGTCAGACACCCCCTCCCTCCACCCCCACTTTCGTTCTCCATTTCCGACTATCGTTCAGTATCAAAGCTCGTGTGAAAGCATCGAATCTATACGAGTTGAGTCAATTTAGCTTTATCGCTACCCATAAATTGATCCGGTCAATTGGAGTTGGATAGCCAATAACAAGAACAGCTTTCATAAATTAAATCTTGCCATATTTCCACTTCTTCCCCCACCCTTTCTAAAACTGGTCCACCCCTGTCTTTAAGCGACTGCCATTTGATGACGTCACGCACATAAAAACGGGAAGTTTACCCCCAACCTCCATTATTACGTCCCTCGGAGGGTTGGGGGTGTCAGGGGAAAATGATGGCACCCTCCATTTTACGAAAGCTAACTTATATCTTTATCAGTATCTGCAATCTGCAGCCCCTGCCTCTCTCTCTTTTCAAGTGCACATTTCCAGGCCATTCCCCCATCTTCCTCCAACCAGTTACTGTAGCCCATACACTCACTATGTATCTCGGTTGAAATTTCACGGAAATAAAAAAGAAAAAAGCTACGGGCAGTCATGATATTTTGCAGGCATTT
>JAHWFP010232076.1:0-12842 GCA_023313725.1 Lithobius niger | reverse complement strand
ACGTCTCTCCCTTACAGGAATTTTCTAACCCGGAAGTTTTCCTTCAGGAATTTGCACCAGTCGTGCGTAAAGATTCCTAAATTCACTATGATTCACAAATAAAATTTACCAATAAAAATTTTTTAAACTCAAATAAGTCGATAAGCTAGCTTGACGTTACACCTGAGCATTAAAACACTAAATCCGTGAAAATAAGCGGCTTACCGGCAATAATTGCTCGATTGCTCGAAACGGGTAGGCCAATATCTCGGGGGTAAAGTGAAATCCATCCGCGCTGTCGTGCTCGTTAGATACCCTCAACCCCCTCGACATTGGACTATCCGTTTCTCGCAAACGAGCAATTATCGCCGGTAAACCACCAATTCCTCACTCACGAATATCTATTACAAAGAGGAACAATTTTTAGACCTAAAAAGTCATCCTGAAATCGACTAACAAGGAACCCAGAGAATAAATAACCTGCCGAGCAGAGTGCTGGATTCTTCTTTTCGGAGTAGCGTGTTGCAGTTTTTAGTATTTGACTTAGTGTTTGTGTATTTGACTTTATCCACTTGGCTAATTTTTCCTTGATAGCGAGATAAATTAATCGCGAAATGCAGCAGTTTTACTATGTTCTTCCTGTATCTTCAGATTTTAATCCCCTTCAGATTTTTATCTTCAGATTTTTATCTGCTTTGTTCATTATAAGCCAGAATAGTTGTTTACGGCAAGTTGTACAGAGGGGAGCAAAAAGTTTGGTCAGGTAACAATGATCAAATACAATAGTTAAGATTTACGGTATTGTTATGCTCCATTGCAGTGGATTGAATGTAACAATACCGTTATTCTTATTTGTTGTATTTGGTCATTGTTACCTGACCAAACTTTTTGCGTCTGCGGCCTTGCAGTGCTGGAAACACCGGTTCTCGTCAGATCACCGAAGTTAAGCAGCATTGGCCCCGATTGGTACTTGGGTGGGTGACCTCCTGAGAATCCATTCCGGGTGTTGCAGACATAGGGCCTTAGGGCTTCGTCGGGCAGATGACCGGGTGCGGTTAACGCTCGCTAAAATCCTTTGACCCTTTTTGCTTCCCTCTGTACAAGAGCCAAACAGCGACAATTGATGGACTTAAATGTCTACAATACCACGGGCAGTTTCAGCATTCTAAATTTGAGAATAAATGTGGACTCTATGCAACTTGAAACTTGAGTTTCGCGTAAAGCAGGCCCTCCGTTGAGGAAGCATTAAGGGAAGACGAAAAGAGGGAAGTGGAAAACCCAGCCAAACAGCAAGGAAAGCGGAGCCTGCTCCATTACGTCGACAGTGGAAGTGACGACCGCTCTGGGTGAGAAAAGGGTGAGGAAAGACACGATTAAAGGGCTGAAACGACGAAAGATGACATTCTAGCCAAGATTGCTTGACTGGCTGTAAGTAACATACCGCCTGCCTTATAACAGCTACACGTCGATCGCATCCGCGCATTTTGTCACAGTCAAGGTCAACTGAGACAGTAGCTTCGTTCCTCGCAGCGAAAAAACGCAACTACTATCTCAGTTGGCATTGCGCCTAATCGACAAGCCAGCGTGAACGCATCCAAACCGGAATGATTCTCGTATTTTAAAATCACAATTTATAATTTTCTACGTTTTCTTATAAATTTGCTTCGGCGAGCTATTGAAATAATTAATTTTTAATTTTTGCCGCATTAGTCTTTTATATTTTTGGTCTCATGGTAATTATTAGATAATTAGTATATGTACACACAGAGATGAAACGTCATGATTATTGTAAGCGCACAATGCTAGTAGGGGCGCATATGTCGAAAAAACGAGCTCCGTGGCAGTTTTCACGATGAAAAGGTGGGACTAGTTTTGTTTCACTGAAAATAACCTACAAATGAAGGATTTCCATGGTGCCACTCTCTGGTGTGTGGCGTATGATATTGATGACGTCATCAAGATGGCCGCCATTGTATTTCATGAAATCGTCAGTATCTTCTTTATGGACGGAATTTGATTTTTTAGGGCTCGTTGGAAAGATAAATTTTAAGCCTAAACAAAATTTTTGTGTGATACACTCTGAAATCAATAGTTTTTGTGACATTAATATATTTATGCAAAAAACACACAATTATGTCACTGATGTTAATCCTGTACTCCTAATTTTAATGCGTTTTCGTCAGAAATAATTGGAACTCGTATTGTTTCATCAGAAACTGCATTTAGGGTAATAATTATCATGGTGCTATTCTGTGATACGTGTTGTGAAGTAATGATGTTATCAAGATGGCGGCCATCAAGATGTCGATTATCACAATTCGTAATACGAAATGCAGTATTGGACTCAGCTCGAATCAAAATTCATGAATCGTCGATATAAGCGTTATTTAAGGACATATTTTATTTCTGTAGGTCTCGTTGGAGCGATATTTTTAAGGCCCTAAAATTGCCTATAATATTAATGCGTCAGTAGCTCCTGTGATATTTCGACCGTTATGCCAAAGATAAGCAACTCTATAACTATGATAATACAAATGTTAAATTCTTAAAGCTGAAGGAGGTCTTTAAATTAAAAAATGGAGTAACTTTTTTTTTTTTAAATCAATAATTGTGATCAACATCATCTTCACAAATCTTCCTCATTTTCAGAGTCTGGTAGGTCTGTTATAGTGTGTGAATCGTTGTTATCACAGAGATCGTCGTTTCCTCCACATTCGCACATTTCAGTGCATGGTAGGTTGTTTGCTAAACATTTGCATGGAGTGCAGCATCTATTCTTTATGCATGAACATCTTATCAGCTGCAGAATCGAATCTGGAGCACATGGCATTTCACAGAGAATAGGAGCTATTACTCCATCCTCCATGATTCAGCCATGTTCAATGGGGATGGAATTGTAGGCTGTGGCTGGTCATCTTGGTTCCAGATCATGACCTGGTAGTTGACTCTCTGCATTGCAGGCAAAAATGCACTTCTTGTAGGTGGTAATTTTTCCCAGCTTGTTTGCTTCTTAGAAAACATATACCAGCGCAACTCTTCTAGTTTAGTTACATTACTTCTGGGCTGATACACTTGGCAAATGAATGCTTCCAATTTGTCCAGTACTAGTTCAGGAATTACTTCTTGTGTTCCTAGGGAAATCAATGCCGAAAGGGTGTCTTCAGTTGCTGTAGTGAATGCTTTCCAGTATGAAATTTTACCTTTCCCTGACAAAGTACCAGTACTGTCACATCCAGACAATGCGTGAAATGCAGGCAGTGCCGAAGCTTTCAAGGAGCCTAGTGATAAGAATACATCTGCAAGTGGAATAATCTTTTTTGCTGTCGGCACAAAGTTAGATTGAGGGGGAAGTCGTGGGTACCTTCTTACAGCAAGAACCTGTGCAAATATATAGAGTTTTGTAGCTCCTCTATATCTGTGGCATTGATAGCATGAAGAATAATCTTCGTATCTGCCTCTTCTTGTGTACTGTGAAGACAAGCCAATGATCAATGAGAAGCGGCCACTTCTGTACGCCATGTCACTCACTACGAAGTTTACTTTGGTGGTATGTGCATGCTGGAGCATTTTTTCAGCTACATAAGCAGTCATTTCATCTTTGGTACTAATGTGTGAAAGCAGCTTCTTCATAGTAACATTAACTTTGTTTGTACTGTCCATGATTTTGTACTGGGTTGGTGCTACACCGTGCAACCTCTTTTCTATTGTGAAGTTTTTGACCGAGTTTCTTTGTAGGTATAGAACACTAAGTGTATTTCATTGTACTCTCCTTACTTTTTTTGCATCTTTTCGGTAAATGATTCGGCCAAATTCTTGCATATTCTTAGTTTGTTTTGATTTCTCCATAGCTTGTAACTCTGCCATACCATCAACTATTGCAACAGACAGTTCCCTTTCTTGTGGCGTACTAGTAATAATTAGTGGTGTTGAAGTTGTTTGTTCGCTGTTTCTACTGCTGCTTTGCGGTGATGGTGGGGGTGGAACTGACTTCAAGATTTCAATCAGTTTGCTTTTTTGCTGTCAAAGATGCATAGTGCCATCATCATTAAATAGTGATCGTGGTACAGCAGAGAATTCGTAGGTCCCTAATGTCTCTCGTAAATCTACTTGACGTTGGGATCGACTTACAACAAGTAATCAGGCAAATAATGATCTGTCTGCTTTTAACTCTTTAACAGTACCAGCCACTTTTAATTTAATTTTCTTCTTGGCGTTGGTACACAGATTTAGTTTGTTCTTCTTAATAGGGCTCCCATCAATTTATGGTTCTAGTTTCAGAACTGAGTCTTTGTGTTTTAAACTCTTCATACAGGTGAACACCAAGACTATGAAGCTGACCTACGTCTTTTGTAACACTTTCACTATAAAATGACTTGGTTGCGATGTTAACAAGTTCAGGTCCATCATATGAAAACGGATTGCCAAGCCGTTGAAGTTCAACACGCAACTTGTTTATAGCAACATCCTCCCTGTTTCCTGGTTCCTTAGAGTTGTCGTGGTGTTTGTCTGGTGATGACTGCTCCGACATCCCGACCATACTTGATGTTGTTTCAGATATTTGATCTAGTAGTATAGCTGTTAAAAATAGCGTGCAAGTGCCCTAGAGTGTTGTGTTATGCCTACCAGACCTCCAGTAACCTTCAAAGCTCTGTTTTGATGTTCAAGTGCTTCATCAGCTCCAAGAGCACAAAACGGAATGGTTGTCTTTCTAACAACCCAGTTTCCTTTTTCAAACTCTTCCCATATTTCTGGATCTGACTCTTTCAATGCACTCATTTCTGCAAAGATAGTAAGCCATCATCCCCAGAGTAATTATGCAAATCTAATGCAAAGAAGTACCCCATGATTACTTCCACTGATGAAAGGTGCGCTTTCCAATCGCCTCGTCTTACAGACCTTATTACCTGCAACATTGATTCTACCATTGTCATATATTCCCGTATCATTTTAAAAGTTGGGTTACTCTCTCCTTGAACCCTGTCAAACTCTTTCATTTTTTCAGAAATGTTATATTTCTCCATAGTTGCCAACAAGTCTCGTATATTGCAGCTTTTGATCCTTATCAAGAATTTCTGGACACGGATACTTCTTGAAGAATATTTCCAGGTAGCAGTCATACAGTGTGATAAGAGTACGCTTGTGAGCTTCTTCAGCACGTCGAATGTGCTTTCCTGTTATGATTTGTTGCACAATGTTTTCGCTGTACAAGACATCCCGCGTTTCAGGAATACCAGATCCATCAATAAAATTTCCAATGGCACGTAGCAGAGCCATACATATGTGCAGTTCACCGGGCCGTAAGACACATCTATTGTGAAGTGGCTGCTGAGACATTATTAGTTGCTGCACAGGACGGTATAGACCCAAATCTAATGTCACAACACACCTCGAGCTTGCTCCACAAACAAGTTTTGTTAAATTTTCTAGAGATGTCAGAAAAGTCATTTGGACTGAAGGATCTGTTGGGGTGGCTGGAATTATTGGTAGAACACATACACGAGTTAACTGCTTAGGCACATCTTACCTCACCATGAGCCTTGCTTGCAGATTTTGAGATCTCCACGGTCAAAGTAGCAGCATTTGCTATACTTCTAGTTTTGCACAGACAGTATGCCAAGTCAACTTCTCTCTAAGATTTCAAGTCCTTAGATTTACTGTTGACAACAGATTGCTTAAAAACTGTACTTTTTGTCTTCAGGAGTTTTGGGCCATTATAGGCAATGAAGTCTGTCATGTAATAAGGCAGGTTCTGTAGTGAACGATTCGGCATGCATGCATCATTTATTGTTGTAGAATGTGATTCATCTTGGTCATGGCATTCTTGGTAACAAGTCATAACAGTTGCATGAAGGGTTCCCTTTCCATTAGGCGTGTCCTGAAGGAAGTCCAAATTATCTGCAGCACAATAGACGAATCTCCCTTTCACAAGGTTGGGTGGTACGTATATTCCTCAATTGTCTTCCATGCGACGCAGAACCTCATTAACCAATGCTGTCTCAAGACGGAGAACTTTATTGTAGTCAATTGAAGATCCCAGACATGTATAAGCTGTACAAGGAATTTGCTGCGAATTTCAGAATGTACAGTTAGGCCAACAGCAACCTGAAGTGGAAGTTCGTGTTTGTGTCTTGATTTTACCAAAGTTGAGCTACAATACGAGGCTTGTCTTTCTGTAAGGCAAGTAGTTCTTATCACCCGGGGGTCTAGTATAGTGATACAGCCTAACAGAGCCCCATGCTTTTTGGGTATCACATTTAAATCCGTGGGAGGGGTGGAGCGTGCATCTAGGGTCTATTGGTCGGTCCACGTGCACCTAGGATCAACATTTTCCCTCCCTTGAACGTTAGATACCCGCCTCATATCCCTGCCGCATCTACGCGTCGCCCGCCCGGGATAGCTGTTTCCTCCAGGTGACTAGTACACTTCAGCACAAAGTTGGGTCTATTGGTCGGTCCACGTGCACCTAGGATCAACATTTTTCCCCCATTGAACGCTAAATACCCGCCCCGTATCCCTGCCGCATCTACGCGTCGCCCGCCCGGGATAATAATTGTTACCAGTTGAAAAGACTCCCCTGTTTGCGTGCATGCATAGGTAAAAGTGATAGGCAGGAGATACACTTTTTTTTTATTAAAAATCGTTTAGAGGTACATGCATAGTACAGTTGTGAAATAACAGCAAAAAAAGCCTGAGACAGTTAGATCTTCGAGCCAGGGATCTTCTTCAAGGTGGCCTGAAAGCTGTAAAAAGGTAAGAAATTGGAATTACCGAAAAATACTGGAATATAAAAACATAGTCAGAAGTCACATGTGTTGAAGGTTACCTTAAGTATGAGGATGCCCACGTTGTCCTTCAAGTTGGATTGAGTGTAAGTATGGTTTCCTCTTCAAGGCAGCTCCTTCAAGTCGGTCTGGAAGCTGTAAAAAAGTAAGAAACCAGAATTACCGAAAAATACTAGAATATAAAGCATAGTCAGAAGCCACACGTATTGAGGGTTACCTTAAACATGAGGATTGAGCATGGAACCTTTATATTTCTGCCTGTAAAAAAAAAAATAGGTGTTTGAAAGCGAAACAATAACGGTGTACGTATAATACCACCTGATGGCCTTCATCTAGTCGGGGGTAGTTGTGTGTAGGGTATGGTGGGACTGAAACAAAAAAAAAACCACGAGATTAGACACGGTAGAAATACAAAATGAAGCGACGTCAGGCGGAGACTGAGGGAGCCTAAAAAGCTCACCTTCGCAAATCATATAGGCTATAACGAAGTGATATAAGCCGAAGTAGTGCCTTCAATTCGATAAGCGGAACGTAGTGCAGACTGAGAATTTAAGAACGTGGACAAGGCTGAGGGAGCGGAGTGATAACAGCTAGGTAGTTAAAAACCCAAAAATCCACCGGCAGTTTCCTGAAGGGGAAACTGACGGCTAGTAACGAATCCCCGGGAGCGTCCAGCGAAGGGGATAAGCCTCTATACCCGTAAAAAAATCAGAAGCTGGGTATTATAAAAAGCAAAAGTCCCACCTGTAGTTTATAAGATGTAATACAAACAAGAAGTGAGACATGTAAAGAAGTGATATCGCAAAAGGCCATATTGCGCGCATACGGTCTAGCTATCATGTGGAAGGAGGCGTCATCGCAGCGAGTCATAATACACGTTGTTTGTAGGGTTTGTGTAATACGGCTCCCTTCGATGGCGCTCTTCCAGACAACACCCGGGCGATACCACCAGGAGGCCCGTAATCCGCTGCGATACGTAAGGGAATGTGTTGGCAAAAAAAAACAAAAAATTAAATGTGACGAAGTTAAACAAAAACTAAAATTAAAAAAGGTATCCGTTGACGTATCGTGTTCATCACCCGAATTTGGAATTCTCAAACGCTAGTCGTCCGAGTGGCCCAACGGTGTTTCGTTGGTTCTAATTGCATGATGCCGCGTAGTCGAAACCAACGTTAAGTTCGTCGCCTAGGTTTCCAGTAGAAAACTAGGTGTTTATCGTAGACGTTAATAAAAGATATGGCCGAAAAAAAGAACAAGTATGGACAATAAACAAAATAAGTAAAGTCGGACACGAAGCTACGCAAACACAAATTTCCCCCCTTGCGAGGGAAAAATTTATTAAGTAAAAACCTACATTTTTAAGAAGATTTAAGATCTCTTTTAGCAAAACATTTATATAATAAAAAAAAAACCCACACCGTGTACAATGAAGGAGATTTAAGATCTCTTTACATTTATATAATAAAAAAAAACCCACCACCATGTACAATGAAGGAGATTTAAGATCTCTTTAGCAAAACATTTATATAATAAAAAAAATCCCACACTATGTACATTGAAGGAAGTTTAAGACCTCCTCATCAAAATAGGTATATAATACAAAAAAATTCACAACATGATTGAAGAGGGTTTAGGACCCTGTAGTGAAACATTTATATAATAAAAAAAATTTAAAAAAGGTTTAAGACCCGTACATTGTTTAAGAGGGTTTAAGACCCCTAGGAAAAAAAAACACCAACAGCAACGTCAGTCTCATTTTCCCCCCCACAGTCGATCATAACAACGGCTTACAGCATTGAAAGCAGTCTTTATTTTCGGAAGGTGTAACGAATTTAAAGTGTCTTTTGACGAAGCGAACGACACGGCGGTCGTTAAAATCCTTCGTCATAGGATGGAAATGTTGTTGGATACGAGTCATGGGGAGACCATTGGCTTTATGATATAGAAAATAAAGGCAGTATTGGCCGCATACCGTACTACAAGGTCCTTGGTAGGTGTGTAGATTATAATTCTTAAAGGTAGAATTCCTACCGAGGAAACGCAGGATGTGTACGTTAGTAGGCTTCAGACCATAGCTGTCAAAATAGTCAACGGACGCTTTGAGGTGGTCGAAATAGATGGCGATCCAGTGACTACCTGGTTTGGAAGAGGGGTCCAAATTAACGATGTACGCCGAATGGGTGGCTGTTCTAGGTAGCTGATCGGAAGCGTACACGTCACCGAATAAAGGCCCTAGCTTCTTGTGACTGCTAGCTGCGGCGCGCAATTGATCCGTTTGCATTGTTTTTTAGTGTTCATATAGAATGTTTCTAGATTGATCGATTTCGAGTACGGATTGATGCACCATGTAAAGTACTAAATTTATAGTTTCCGTAAGGGCTTCTTTGAAACTAATGTCGATACGAAGAGATCCTTGACGAATGAGGTTGTAATGGCACTCTCCTTGGCTTTTATCGGAAGTCAAGTCAAAGGCGTACAGCGCATTGCCTTCCGGGTAATCACCATACGCGATGGGTGGAGGCGAGCCCGAAACCAGTTTGTTGGTATCTTGAAAAAGTGAGTAATAATTTCGCACGTATAAAGAATTGTCATAGTCTGGTTTATAGGGAATAGAAGGAATAGTTTTTCCATCGGCCTGCAAAGCGAGATAATTAACGTTGTAGTTGGCAAAGTTGTAAGGATTTTTAGTATAACTACCGTTGTATGCACTATTCGAAACCAGGCCGAGAAGACAAAACGAAGGCATGTTTCCCAGGACGGCATTATCGAGATTGCCTTGTAGACTACCTTGAGGTATAGTAAAAGTTTTAATTTCAACACGGCGGACTGGGTACTTTGCGGAACCGTCTTTTAAGGCCTGGGTGAACCCCACCAACACTGCCGGTGATGGTGTGACTCGGCGGACGAACAAGGCTGCCTTAGTGATGTTCACGCGGTAGCTCGGGTTGGTCTCGGCGCTCATTAAACAGAATGCATCTTTACTACGAGTTAATTTGAGACGGAGATCGACATTGTTTAACAAAAGTCTGTCTTGCTGAAATAGGTCGCAGTGAGGGCGACCGTACAGGTCTATAACTTTACTAGTCTTGACACGTTTGGTGCGTGCTTTAAGACCAACGTTACTTCCACCAGGATTACCACTATCGAAACTACCGGCAGTATCGGCTTCCCACAGTTGACTGGAGAGGTGACCGGCTTTAGCATCGGTGCCATGAGTCAATAAAGTCTCTAAATAAGAACGAAATGCGTACCCATTGTCGCTATTAGACACTTGTTTTCCATTTAATGTACAATCGCATTGCGAAAAAAGAGAATGTAAAAGTAGATTTACAGGACCAATTTTCTCGGTGTCTGTTATAGGCGTCGCTACACCTTTAACTATTTTGCACTGGATGTGTAAAAACGACTGACTCAAGTCCAAGAGACAGTCGGCAGCTCCAGGAACCACGAATTCGATAGGAGCACCGTCACTTAATGTGGCTAAAGGATGATACTCGACTAGAGTGTCATCATTTACGGTCACCTGCACGGGAGGTGTCGTAAAGAGCTCAAGTTCTTCCTTGGTGCAGGGGACTGAATCTCTGTCTGGTTTCAATGACATGATGATGTGGAATGAAAGACGCCGTAGTACAGTATGCGGTTATATACTTTCTGTTGCTCATTTAACCGAAAAAGTCCGCCTTTCTTCTAGGCTTGCTTCTTCGTTTTTTGGAAGCCTGTAGGCGTCTTAGTTTTCTCTTCCCACCTCCTGATTGACAACGCTTCTTCTTCCTCTTGCGACCGGTTCCCACTTGCCCACCTGTAGCAGTGGCCACGGCATCGTGTTTAGCCGCCCTCCATCTCGTCCGAGCAGCTTCCTTAACAGATTGTCCAGACTCTACGTCATCCAGCATCCTTCCCCCAGATCTTAGCGCATAACGTCCTATCCCCATTAAACCTCTTTTAAGAAAAGGGACGGCCGACCGAAAGATACCGCTCAAGAAATCCCCGAACCCGGGGGGGGGGGGGGGGGAGGGTGCCCCCCGCAAAATAAGGGGCTCCCCCTCTCTGGACAGGGCAATAGTGTTGCACGCATACGCGAGGATCTAATCCGGAGTAAGGGGCTCGCATGGTTTTTTTTTTTTAAGGACGTCGCTAAAGTGTAGTGTCAGGCTAACTTCTCCCGAGTTAAATGGAATGGCCACCCCCATGTCTGACATTATATAGACTCTAAGGGTCTCGAAATTAAGACGAGCGACTGGTTTGTAGTAAGGTTTAGTAAATATTACATTCGTCATATCGCCTTCTCCGATTCTTACAACTCTTAATAAAGGCGCCAGAACGTCACCAACTAGGGTCTCCGCCACTATGTCGCTGTAAATATAAAAAGAATCGAACCCCCCGATCAAGTTAAGTTTTATAGTTGATGCAACTGCTCTATGAAAAAAATGATCGGCTCTAAAGCCTATTCTACTCGCCAAAACCTTGTTAATGCTCATACTCAATACTTCCAGAGGAGTAGTCTCTTTATCAGCCGATAAAAGGATGGAGGGGAAACGTATAGACATTACATCTCCGACTTCCCCGTATTCGAACTTAGGATATTTAACAGCGCGCACTCTTTCTTTCATGGCCTTGTTCAAAGCATTCGCCAATTCGTGTCCCGTTTTATAGTAACCAGGAGTTAAAGGAACGTTGATGGTAGATACAAAAGTGACGTAGGACACGAACCAACTCCCGTCATTAAATTGCTGCAGAATACTTTCAGTCGTGGCCCTAGTATGAGCTTTTACATCGTCGTAATAACTCTCTCTCAACAACCTATCCGACCTATCCCAGCCTAAAAACCTAGCGAGACTATAAGACAAACACAACTTAGCATCTGGAGGTAGTTTATGGTCAATTTCAACGCGTTTACCTACTTGATTGTAACTGAAAGTAATGGAAGGCATTCCCAACTGATTTTCGATAGTCGTATTTAAAAAAGTCAAAACCTTATCCATTTGGTAAGTGAAAAACACAAAATCTTTATTGAAAACTAGATCCAATTCCGGTTCCACGGTCAATGTGGTTTCCCCCCCCACCGCTTTATGTTGATTAAGAATCGCGAGTTTAGCAGATTCCGGTATATCGAATTCTTGGTAATTATATCTAGGGAATTTAACGTAAGTACGGGTTCCACATTTCAGAGTCATTCCACTATCTGATGCCACGTTAGCCCAGTTCCTCGAGTATTGAAATTCGGCCAGTCCGACCTCCCAGCCACTACCAGAAAGACTTATTCTTTGAGCTAATTTCGTAGTGTAATCGTTGAGTGAATTTGTAGGAAAAAGATCCAGGCTAGCATTGGCTGGTAAAGTCATGTAGAAACTATCGCCCTCCATTTTGTTTTTATAGTTTTTTCAAGTCTTTAGCCGGGATCCAACGGTTATGGGTTTTATCGTAACCTTCGAAAGATACTAGATACTTTTTGTTGCGTCCGACACCTTTGCTTCTCAGCACCTTGTCTACGCGATGGTAGTCCTCCCCGTCCTTTTTAAGCACTTTACCTACTTCGAATAAATAAAAGCGACCTTTAATTTCTTCCCCGTTATAATCTTTAAGCCTGACAGTAACTTGACCTAAATTGCCGCGAGGAACCAAAACTTTAGTTACGAAAAATATTTCCCTCGACCACAAGCCCCTGTAAGCTTTATCAAATTTCCCTTTTGATATAGCGATGCGAACTTTATCACCTATTTTTAAAGGAATTTTAATATTTTTACGTTTAGTCAAAGCATGGCCTAGCTGCTTTAAATCGTCACCGAACAATTTACGCCACAACCGCGTATGATTTTGAAAATTGACGTTATCAGGTGGCATGCCAGTGGCCGAATGGCGAGTTTTGTTGTAAGAATCTACAATTTTTTGAATGACCGGCACGTATTCGTAAGTACCTTTAGATAAAAAAAACCGATGTAATCTAGATTTTAATTCTCTTTGCCACCTTTCAACGTTACTATTTTTTATATCTTCATTTTCGGTAGTAAAAAAATGAACGTCTTTTTCTTTAAAATAATCCTGAACTTCTTTCGCTAAAAATTCACTCCCTTTGTCGCTGCT